>OENM01000524.1:0-77515 GCA_900239745.1 Rotaria magnacalcarata
ATGCTCTCACGGACCCTCTCTTAATAATACGTCATTACTTTCAAGTTATGAAACTTCGAAGCTTTACAAATATAAGTGAACTATGCATGATGACTTTTTTTAAAATCTCCATATGAATGAATATCGTAGTACGTATGTCAAAAATATAAGAGACAAATATTTGTTAACGATTCACCATTTTATGAAATCGAATATAATGGCTTTGCTGTAAAAAGAAAGCAATGAAATAAAGCAATATGCATTCTATGCTTTCAAGGTTGTAAAAAGAGAAGAATTTATTTTGATTGAATGAGAAATTTTGTCCTGTGATGAAAAAGGAAAAGGTGAGGGCCATATCTTGAAGGTCAATTTGTGGGCAATCATTTATGATTTAGTGACATCTAGTGGAATAAATAGAAACTTTTTAGAAAAGTTTTAAAGTTCTTCTCATAATTATTAAATTGAAAAAGATGATAAATTATGTTCGAATAATGATTATCTCCAATAGATGTCATTAAAAATGAATTCATTGGTTGTCCCAAAAAACAAACAGACGGTGATTGAACACCTTTCAAAAAAGTCACTATATTGAAAACTTGTTTATAAATTTTGATTGATTGGGCTTGATTAATTTTCTATTCTAGATGGGCCGTATGAATATTATTCTATGGTTTCAGTTTCATTTATTTTTTACTTTTACAACAATCTCTGCTTATCAGTCGTCAGACTTTTTTCCATTCTATCCTGAAAATGACACAACTAAATTTGTTGAAAACGATGATGGTCTTTCTATTTATAATCAACACGAAGAACTTGCTAATAATATTTATGTTAATCATTCTATTCATCGTCGACAAATTCCATTGAATATCATTACATCACAAATGGCACGAATACCACTAATGCCAGCGTATATTGTTTTAGGTCCACGTGTCATTCGACCTGCACAATTAGTTGCATTAAGTGTAACTATTCTACGTGATGAATGGAATCCAATGATGGTGAAAGCTTTAATATCCAATGATGATATGGATGTTGCTGCAGCTGAAGATGAATTTTTTGTTGGTGTGCCCCGTACACTTGAAATGCGTATGCCAAATAATATTCGTAGTGGTACATATCGTTTAACACTTGAGGGAAAATTATTAACAGGTGAACAGAAATTTTATAATGTTTCACAATTAGTGTTTGAACAAAAAGCTGTAACAATACTAATTCAACTTGATCGACCAGTTTATCGTCATGAAACAGTTGTACAATTTCGTTGTATACCTATATATCCTGATCTAAGTGGTTATTATCATACAGTTGATGTTTATATACATGGTCCATCTGGGCATATTTTACGTAAATGGGAAAATCAACAAACAACAGCTGGCATGATATCACTTGAAGTAAATATTTGTATAAATTTACAGTGCTTGAACTATGAACTTTTTTTTCTTGTTCTTCCTAGTATCCAATTAACGATGCTCCACCAGAAGGTATCTGGTCAATAAAATGTCGTGTGATGGGCTATGAAGCTGTAAAAACTTTTGAACTCTATGAATTTTATGCAAGAAAATTTGAAGTCAATGTTACTGTTCCATATTATTTACCAATGGATGCACCTGGTGTGGGTGGTATTGTAACAGCAAATTATTCTACAGGCATGGGTGTGCTGGGTTTTGCTCGAGTTTTTGTACGCGCACGTGATATGTCTGTTCCATATGATCCACGAACATATCCATTAAAAGATGTTGAATTCGATCAATCAGTACCATCATTTGTAACATCTATTGCTGATTTTAATGGTGTTGCTGGTTTTTTTATTCCTATGGCTACTATTCTTTCGCTTGTACCAGATCTTGATGGAAAAGAAATTTTAATTACAGCTCTTGTTCATGATCCATGGTGGAACGAAACCAATAATGGTACGACTGTTGTTTCTTTTTATACACCAGGTGTACATCTTCGTTTTCTTGGTGGCCCATCAATGGTCTATAAACCTCGTATGCTTTTTTCTACTTATGTTGCTGCTGTTAATTACGATGGTACGAAATTCGCTCCGGGTCGTAATAGATATATTCGTATATATACAGAAACTGATCTTGGTATATATCAAGAACCTGCCGATTACATGCTGGATTCATCTGGCATAGTTCGACATTCTTTTTTAGCACCAGGTGATCTTGCTATTACATTTATACGTCTTCGTGCTGAATTATATGATAATAATATAAAAATGCAAGGTGCTGATGATGAACAACGTGCTATACGTTATTTATCTCCGTCAAATAGTTATCTACAAGTTACATCTAGTACTGAAACGCCACGAGTAGGCGATTACATGCTATTCCGTGTCAATATAACACAATATGTTGATTTTGTTTCTTATCATATAACATCCGGGGGAAGATTAATTTTTACAAATATGCTTCCAATGGATGGTGCAAAACAAAAGACATTCGATGTTGGTGTTAGTCGTGAAATGTCACCGTCAGCTCATATTCTTGTTTATTATATACGATATGACGGTGAAATTGTAGCTGATAGCATGAATTTTCATGTGAATACATCATCAGTTACCAATCGTGTTAATATAACGGTCAACAGACGAAAAGATTTTACAGGAAATACAATTGAAGTGTTAGCATATGCATCACCACAATCATTTGTTGCGTTCGCTGGTCTTGGTCTTGTACAAACACGTTTATTTCCACCAGGAAATCATTTTACTCCAGTTATGGTATGATTTGTTTTTAAACAAATATTTTATTCGAAAAAAAGAAATATGAGTATTTATTTGATTTTAAATTATAGATTTATGACGAATTATATTCATTTGATAAATATTCATCAACTAGTTTTCAACATACATGGTACTCTGAAATGGATATACCATCCGAGAGAGTTTTCTTTCCATCACAATCCTATGGCTATGATGCTGCTTCAACATTTAATTCATCTGGTATGCAAATATTTACTAATGTTAATATTCAAGCTATACAAACTGCATGTAATCAATTCGGTTTAATGCAATGTACAGATGGTTCATGTTATCCACCACCATTACGATGCAATGGTATTCTCGATTGTCGAGATGGTTCCGATGAAGCTAATTGTGAGAAATAATTTTCAAAGGAAACCTATGAATAAATATTCTCTATTCATATCATGTTTAGGTAATATAACAAGAACTCAATATAGTTTTACTCCATTATATCGTCGTTTATGGCCATATTGGGAACGTGAATTACAACTTGATTTTATGTGGCATCAACAATTTGCTTATCCAGATGGGCGTGTACAATTTCGTGCAACAGTACCAAATGTAATTGCAACATGGGTTATAACAGCAATTGCTGTTAGTCGTTTAACAGGTTTTGGTGTTCTTGATGTACCATGCATTTATGAAGGTACTCGACAGTTTTTTATCAAAGTTGAAATTCCACCTATTGTTCGACTTGGTGAACAAATTGGTGCACGTGTTGATGTTTTTAATTTTCAAACATATCGTATTGAAGCATTAATTATTTTACACGCCTCAGATAATTATCGTTTTGTGAATGTTGATGAAAATGGTGTTGTTACTGCTTATGCACCAAGACTAACTGATGGACAACATCATGTTTTAGTTATTTTATATCCAAATGAAGTACGAAGAATTTATATTCCTTTTGTACCAATTGTTGCTGGTGAAGTAGAAGTCATGATTGAAGGTAAATAATTAAATAGAAAGATAGAAAAATAAAATTATTTATTATATTCATGTCTATTTATTTGTGTCTGATTCATACCAGAAAAGAAAACGATAATTGGCATTTATTTTTCATCAAAATGAAGAATTATCATTTTTTGAAATTTTTATTATGATTCGATCGAAACAAGAAAAAAATTCTATGAAAGATAATAGGAAATGACATGCTGTTCTTAGTATAAATCTTTGTAATTTCTCAGGAGGAAATTACTGGTGTTAATAACTTAGCTTGGACTATTATTATCAGTGCCTCATTGATTTTCATATAATTAACATAACATAACATTAAAATGAAAGTTGTTCTTTCCTCTTATAAATATTTTTTAGACTTACGACAATGATATCAAGTGAGTAGTTTTGAAGGTATCATATTTATGATTGTATAAGCTGTGCATGCAAATATGTCATATATATTTTTTTGTTATCACTATTGAATGAAAAATTGNTGTTTTTTCCATCTAATAATAAATGTGCATGACGAAAGCGGAAAGAAAGATATCTGCGCTTATTAAATTAATAAAAGAGCATGAAGATAAATATTTTCATATAAATATTTCAGAACTAATAGGAATCTACCTACATTGTCGTGCCAATGATGATTAGGCCAAGTGAACATTTATTTTTTTTACCATTTATTTTTGTATGATTTTAATTTATGGCATTTGTTATTCCATGAAAGAATATATGATGAAGCTTTTATATCTATTTTTATTTAGGTATAACTGGCGTTTCACGTGATTTCTATCGTGAAATCATTAAAGTTAATTATGAAGGTATACGTAATTTTTATCATACACCAACTGTATTATCATTGAATAATTTACCTCGACAAATTAATGAATACGATGTAACTGTATCTCAACGATTTATAGTTCCATTGGAAAACTATTTTAGTTTTATACCAGGTTCGGGCACATGTGAAATATTTGTTTCTGGTGATGTAGCTGGGCCATTTTTCTTATTGGGCTATGACGAATGGTTAAATACAGATAATTTAATTCAGCGTACAACTGCTCCAGCTGATTCTGGAGTCTTTGATTTTGCCATGATGATTTATAATCTTCGTTATATGCTACAAGGTGAATAATAAAAATCAAACAATAGAATTAATTTATTATTATCGTAAATAATATTCATTTTTTAGGTCATGGTGGTCGTGCATTTGATCAAGAAAAATTAATGAAAGTTTTAACATTTGCGAATATGGAATATCTTCGTTTTATGGCTATGTATGTTGGTGATAATCCTGATGAACCATGGCGTAAAGGTTCGTTTAGTCAGTATGGTTTTAATAATGAATCATCTGTTTGGTTAACATCATGGTCATTAATGACATTACGTGATGCTGTTTATCCTGAATGGGAAGAAAAAGCATTATATATTGATCCAAATCTACGTTCAGATATAGTAGGTTTTCTTTTAACAGTTCAGCAACAGAATGGTTCGTGGGCTGAATTAACATCATACTTAGATCGAAACAAATTTGGTATACGTTATACAAATATCAGTGGTACATATCAACAATTAAATTTATCCTTAACAGCTCAAGTTGTTATTTCCTTACAATTAAATCTTGATGTACGTGGCATACCAGCAAGATTTTTAACAGGTGCCATTAATCGAGGGAAAATGTGGTTAGAAAAACATTTCCGTTTAATAACGGATGCATTTGATATGGCTATTGTTACATATGCATTACATTTAACAAATAGTGCTGAAAAAGATGCAGCGTTTGCAATGATGCATTCATTTAAAAAAATGAGTAATATTCGAAGAAATCTATTTGTTTATGTTGAAAATAAATAATTTTAATTTTAGATGAGAATGGTATTTATTATGCAAATTTTAATTTACCTGGAATGACTAAAACATGGCCAAATGTAAACCCTCGGTATGGTCCCAAGCCTGTATCAACAGATTTTGAAGCACATGCTGTTTCTGCTACAGCTTTTTTTGTGATGACTCTGACACAGAAAGCTCGAGTTCGAGACGCTGAACAAGCAGGTAAGCTATTCAAAAACGTTATTTTCGTAAACTAAAGAAACTGAACCGTCTCACTCAGTTAAGAAATAAATCACTATGAGATTGAAATCCAATGGATATTGTAGCTAAGGTTAATTATTTTGAATCTATCTATTTTAGCGTTTATTTTTTCGAAATGTTTCTATTGAATTTCTTTTAACAAAAATATTAAGAAACTAATCAGTATATTTTAATGAGATATTATTGATATATTTATACAATTCTTGATGTTATATCAACAATATTTGTCATAATTTGTATATGAAAAGATTTGATGACGAAAGCATTGGTTGTAACTTGTAAAGATCTTTGACTAACACATCTATCACGATCCATCGAAATGTTAAAATCTACTTTATAGGTCATTAATCTGTTTATATCATATTTGAGAACATAGACAATTTTTAAAATTCAAATTATTTGTCTTTCTAGTTACTATCTTGAATAAAGATCTTTTTCGTTATAATATTTAAATAAATTTTCTAGTATTATGGATGCAATCAATGCGTAATTATATTGGTGGTTGGTCTGCAACTTATGATTCTTGTATAGCACAGCGTGCTATTGTTGATTATGCTGTCTTACGTGGTTTTGAAATTATTGCCTATAATATTCGCATAGATTTATCATCACCATCATCATCGCTTGACCATGCTCATGCTCCAATTGTAATTGTTGATGAAAATTTAATAGAAACACAAGTTCGAGATGTTGAAAATGTTTTCGGTGTTGTTTATCTTGATGGATTCGGCAATGGCTACGCACTTATACAAGTATGTCATATTTGATCTTTTATTATTAAATTCTTGTCTACTTTTGTTTTTCAATTTAAATCTAGATGCATGTTGGTGTTAATGTTGAATTTGATGAAAAAGTACGTCGTCCACATTACGTACCTTTTTCAATCGATGTTCAACCGATGCTATCCGGTCGTAATTTTTCAACAATTGATTATAATGTTTGTCTTGGTTGGCGTCCAGAAAATGTTAATACACTCAAGGCATCACGTAGTGGTTCAGTCATGATTGAAATACAAATTCCAACAGGTTATCGCGTTGAAGAAAGAGATTTAAAAGTGATGATACGTAGTTTAAACACACGTAATTTACGTGAAGCAGAAAATTGGCCTGGACAAATCAATTTTGGTTTTGATTATGTGGATTTTGATCCAATATGTTTTGAATTTCAAGCTAAGCGTTGGATACCTGTTGCTAATATGTCTCGTTACTATGAAGTACGAGCCTATGAATGGTTTGAGCCTGGTAACATGAATCGAAGCATTTATACATTAAGAAATTTATTTGCATTAGATATATGCCAAGTAAATATTCATATACGGATATTTTTTTTTCTATTTAATAAATTATTCTGTTTCGTGTATCTATTTATACTAGGTTTGTGGTTCATATCAATGTCCATATTGTCCATACTATAGTCATGCAACATTGTTAGCTCAATCAACCATTATTATTCTATCCATTTTATGTTTATTATTAGGATTCCATGTTATTATTATTATCTAGATACGATCTATTGAATTCTCACATTCCAATACTAGTTTATGTATATTGAAGTATATCGTTTGCTTTTTTTAAATTAAAGAGTGAATCTCAATACGTATCTATTTGATGAAACTTTGTGCAAAAAATATTGCTTTTTTGTTTTTTTTTCTTCTTCTATCCTTTGATAATATACAAAGATTTTCTTGTTTTCTTGTCTTTTGCTCATATGAACTACTGATTGTTTATACATTCCATTTTTTCTATGCGTGTTTTTTTTATACAACAATTTTGCTAAATAATTGACAATAGCTGTTTTTCTTCTTTTTTTCTAAAATAAAATAAATAAAATAAAAAATGTAGTATGAATTTTAGATATGAATATTGAACGGGAATTTCCTTTGCATGTGGCTATTTGGAATAATGATATAGACAAATTAGCAGAATTAATAAAACACAATAAAGTGAGTTACTTGTTTTTAATGCCATACAGAAAAACAGAACTTCAATTATTGAATAGTTTTTCCCTTGTGCTTTTTTATTCCGTCTTAAAAGCGAAGTCTGATTGATTTCTTTGTATTAAGTCGTAGTCGTGAGGGATATTCATTGCACAAAAGAATCCTCGATAGAATGTACACGAGAGATTTGACATAGTATAACAAGTTAGAATAACGAACACATTAACAATATGACGAGTCATACAATATTTGATTTAAACACTGTTTATTATACAATTAACATTTTGCTTCAGGATCGAATTGAGCAATTTGATCCTCGCCATCGAACTCCGATACAATTAGCTGTGTGTTTGGGTCGTGTAGAAGCAGCTCGATTGTTAGCACAGAATGATGCTGATTGTAATGCTGTTTCAAAGGATGGATGGAATTGTAAGATTTTTGTTTTGTACTTTGGATCTATTTCTATTGATAACATATCTTTTAGTATTACAAGAAGCTATAGCAAATGGCAATCCATCTTTAGTCAAACTTATTATGAAATATCGAAACTATCAAAGAAATGTTCAACGTATTCGTGGAATTCCAGAATTATTACGAAAGTTGAAAGAGGTAGAATAAAGAATTATTTTTTAATATTAGTAATTAAATATAATGAGTTTTTTGCTTGTTTTTTAGTCACCAGGTATTTTAAATGGAAATTCATCGTTTGATTCACATGAATCATCATTTTAATATTTATTCTAGATTTTTATGTCGAAATGAAATGGGAATTTTCTAGTTGGGGTAAAAGAAGAAAATTGAAAGAAAATAGAATAATTATATTTTTTTTTCTATTCAGTTCCTCTAGTCTCTAAACTTTGTCCGAATGATACTTACAAAATTTATAAAAGTGGTGAGCAGAATAGATAACGAATAAGAGTATTTTTCTATTGATTATCTATATATATATATATATATCAAGGTCCGAATGTTCGTGTTGATACAACATTACTTGGCATTGAAGGTACGAATTGGCAAAGAGGCAATCGTACATTTATTTTTTCATTGTTGGGTAAGACATTTTCATTGAATTTTATTTCTCTTGAGAACTAATGTGACTTTAATCTTTAGCTGATTGTGCTAAAATGATCGATATTGATCATGAAACAAAATCAGCATTTAGTGAAAATTTAAGTATACCAGGTGAAGAAGCTATTCTTCTTGAACCAAATATGGATCAAATCGATAGTAAACTTATGTCACCAAATTTAACTGGTATGTCTTATAAGTTTATTTTGTCTTATTTGAATTGTGTGTTTACTTGTTTCATTTTTAGTCTATCTTGATGTAGATAAAATTGAATTCGAACGGTAAAATAAAAATTTCAAAACAAAACAAAATAAAGCACGCTTTTCTTTTTATACATTCATTTATCTTAGAAGTAAAACAGGTGTATGGGGAATGCGTAGTGAAAAAACTGAAAATATTAATGGTTACCCATGTAAAGTCTATACAGCTAATAATTTTGAACTTGTGACACGTAACCGTATTGAACATATGTCACCAGATGATCGAAAAGCTTATGAAGCCGGACATTCATCGAATAGAAATTTTCTTGGAGGAGTGTTCAATTTTCTCGAATCATCAGCGTCATCATCATCGTCGAGAGCAACGACAGCAGCAGCAGCAGCAGGAAATGCATCAATGGCAACAAATGCATCAGCAGCAACGAATGTATCAGCATCAAAGCAATCAAACGTATGTAATTGTATTCAGAATAATGTGAATCGTAATGATTGTTTTTGTTTCTGTAAAGGATTCATCAAAATATTCCAATCAAGCACCAGTAACACTTGAAGAGTATTTTAATAGTCGAGTTGAACTTAAAAATCGAGATATTGGTCGAGTACGTGAAGAAAATGTAAAAATTCAAACATTTAATGCTCAAATATCTCTTTGTGATGAATATCCACTCAGTCTCCAAGAGCAAATATTACCTATTATCGATTTAATGGCAATAAGGTAAATAGTCATGTGGGATTAAAAATATATGATTTTATATATCTTTTTTCAGTAATTCGCACTTTAAAAAATTACGTGATTTTGTTACACTTCAAATACCTAATGGATTCCCTGTTAAAATTCGTAAGAGCAATGCATTTTTCCGTTCTAACTCAAAATAAAAAATAATCGACATTTTTGTAGAGATTCCACTCTACCATGTTCTTACAGCAAAAGTAACATTTGGAAACATCCATGGTATTGATAAAACTGTTGATGGTGTATCAACGATAAAAGAAGATTCAATTTCATTTTGTGCTGTTGATGAAAATATTTTTGCTGTACCGCCAGGATATCGTCGTCAAGGTTTATTTATGAAAAAATATCAAACATATTAATTAACATTTTTGTCTTTATTAGGCGAAGGTGAAGGTTATCATCCAATGATGTATGCAGATGATGATGCTCTACTGCAAATGGCTATTGAAAGAAGTCTTCTTGATTCTAATGAAACTAATCCAACTAATGATGCACAAACTTCATCGGATCAAGTTACACTATATGAAGCTTTAGGGCATGCAGGAAATCGTGGAAATCGAACAGATATTGCTAATCGTTATGTAGATTATGATTTACAACGGTAAAAGCTGTAATGCATTATGATATAGAAATTTTATTTTTGATTCTAATAGTGCTTTGGAAGAAAGTTTATTGACATCAGGCTTAAGTGAAACTGAATTAAACGAAATTAGGCAACAAAATCAAATACAATCAAGTGGTACAGCTACACCACAAGATTTATCTTTAGTTATGGAATTATCAAAACATGAAGAAGAAGCTCGACTGAATCGACTACGTGAAGAAGAAGAAGAACTCGAAAAAGTATAGTTTAAACAAATAAGTTTAGATCTTACTCATACATTCATGATTTTTGAATGCATATCAACTAAATCTAGATTTCTACTATTAGATCGAGTATGAGATCTTTCGTAGATAAATAAGCTTATGTAAACGTAGAAGAAAAAGCCATTAGCTATTTGAATATCATATGTAAATCATAGAACAATAATGAATAACTGATATATATATATAACAAAACTTATGAATATCGTTTATTATTTGATTGAAGATCATCTTCTATATTATTATTATTATTATTATTAAATATTATATTTTAAATTTAGGTTCTTCAATTATCACTTCAAGAAAAATAAGACACTACAAATGTTAATCAAAATATATCAAACTTCATCTCTTCTGTGTGTGTGTGTATTATACTATGAAAATCTGTTTCATTTTTCTTTCTTTCTTTTCTGTCAATTATATAATTTTTAATCGTGAAATAAGTACTGTTTTATTTTTCCTAATTTATTTGTCTTATCAAGAAAAAATAAAAATAAAAAATATATATAAAAAACAATTTTAGCCAAGAAAATCGAAATGTAAAATTTTTGAATTTATTCTTCATTTAAGATTCATATGATGTCTCCATCGCCGAAGTCACCGGAAGAAAAAAAAATACCAGACGATGAAAACTTATCAAACGATGAATTATCCCATCCACCAATTCATACACATCATGATTATATTGCAACTACTGATGAATCACCAACAAATTCTGATGATGAACATAACAATAATAATAATAATATTAATCAGCAATATGAAAATCTCAACGGTTATTGTCTTTTACCGCAAGAATCTGATATGAATCAACAACAAAATGATGAGGATAGTGAAAATGAAAATGGAAATGGAAATGAAGACGATGAGGATGATGATGAATTTCTTCGTTTCGCTACTCTACGAGTACATTCATCAATTGATGAGAGTAAAAGTTCTCAAACAATGAACTCAGCTGTATGTACAAATGAAGCTGTGTGGTCAACCAAATTAGAAAGCGAATCATTTCCTGTTGATGATGATAAAGCAAATTATATAAAAAATTTAATGTCCTCAGTAAAATTGCCTGAATCAAGTATACCAATGTGGGCACAGTTTTGTACAGAACAAGATTGGCAAGAGAAACTACGAGAAAGAATCGCTTGTCGGCAAACAACATTTTTTCTTAACGAAAAAAACTGAAAGAAAAGTGATCTTTCCTATGTGCAAATCTTATTTTTAATAAAAAAATAATAATAAAACAAAGAATTAGCAATAGAAGGATTTCATATTATTCGCGTGTATGTGGTTTGTAATACGAGCATGAAAAAAAAACAGCAGCGACCGAGAACCGCAGAGAGAAGGAGAGTGAGGAGAGCAAAAAGCGAAAAAAAAGTAATTATTTGTCAAGAAGGAAAAAGTAAAAAGAAAAGAAAATAAATGCACGTACAGACATATTTGCGTCGTTGTGTTCTTTTGGTTCGAATTTTTAACGGCATCGAGGGTTTAAATCAGCAGTAAAAGTTCACTTGAAACTGTTGTTTGCACGCCATCGTATAGGTATCACTTGCTAGACGCAAGACAACAACATAGATAACAACAACAATATTCTAATGTCTACAGATTCAATTCAGGTAAAAGTTAACTGAGATAAGGTTGCTTTTTTTTCGAATCGTGTATTTTGGCAAATGATCATGATATGTAGATTTGTCATAAATCAAACAAACGTGTCAAAAAAATATTTTTTCTTTCTAGTCAATAAATGTAAATAAAACAAAACGCCACTGGGCGTATAAAGACAGAGATGAAGAGCGAACGAAAAATAATAATAATGGAATTTTAGAATCATATTGTTGCCATGCATATAAATAAGGTTACTATCAATAGAGTATTTACATATCTGTTGATAGTCGATTGGAATCCCCGATGCGATTCGCGCCGGTCGTCGAGTTTTTCCTTGGCACTGTCAAAATGAATATTAGCCATTTTCAATGACGAGGGCTTTTCTGTTTAGCAAAACTATCTATGATCAGAACCCAGACGAATAAATTCTTAATCATTTTGAAATTTATTTGTTGAACTCAATGTAATAGTAGTTCATAGACCTTTAAGTACTTTATATTTACCCAGTCTTCCTTTCATTTTTTTCTGACTCGGTTTCGTTATGACTACGCATATATGTATACTTGTCTGCTTATGAATGAGACCAAGCATAAATTTGTAAACAATCATTTGAATAGAGTCAATCAAAATCGTTGCTTTTTATACTTTTTACAGTCATCTTCTGCACTACGACCATATATTGGTGCGCGTCGAAGTCGGAGTTATTTAAGTAATAACGCAAAAACTACATCTTTATTGAACAACTGTTATCCTTCAACGACTCCTCTATCAGAGTCAACTATACTCAGTGAATCTGAGCAAAATAATGATTTATCAAATGCAAAAACAGCGAGCGCTGTTCAAACACAAGAGGAAGAACAATTTCCATTGAAGTGCTTCTCATCTGCGATTCTTCAAGACGAGCGACAGCCGCATCAGCAAGAAGACCAGAAAGCAAAAGGGCTTTTGCCGTCAACATTATCGTCATCACGTTTCTTCTCTCCAACTACTCACAACATTACGCCTTTATCTGTCTACGACCATTCTTCTTCTTCTTCTTCTTCTTCTTCTTCTCGTACTTTCGTTACAGAACAGCAACATTTTCACTATCCTTCTCGTCAATACGAACAACATTCATACTACCAACCATTGAATAGTGAAAAAGAAAATAGTCAATTTACAGTTTTAGAAAAATCTGAACAACTATTAGAAGAACAGCAAAAACGAAAACAACCATCGACAAATTCTATATCGATTCGCAATCCAAACGTTGATTTAACCGACGTCCCCGAAGAAAATAGTTTGCTTTCATCAACCTCCTTTTCTTTAACTGAAACAACCGTAGAGAATAATAACAGCGATAATCAATCCTACCTTTTAACGTCGGCACCCATTATTTCTCGTCTCCTATCTCATATTGCAACAGCAAACAACAAAATATTTCCAACATTATTATCTGATAAAAACAATAATAGCCAGCTGCAACCTTTACAATTAGACAGTACATTAGATCAATCGTCTACTATATCAACAAACGACTTAATAAGTGATATTCAACGTGTAGCTGATGTTAGCCAATTAAACAGGATGTCATCATTACGATATTCATCAAATTTAGGCGATAGTACAATAGGAACACATCCGTTTGATCAACGAATTACTGATCAAGGTAATAAATATATAATTCAACTTAAAACCGACGAATATCAAGAAAATGAATTTACAATAAAACCACGTTATTCACAGAATCAATTAGTTATTGATGCTAAACATCGTGAAGAAGATAGTTTTGGTGGTTATGTACATCGTGAACTACATAAAATTTTTAACATTCCAAAGCATATCGATATAAATCAATTTACATATTCGTATAATAAACAAACACAAGAATTAACAATTGAAATGCCGTATTTACAAGCATCGACAACTACTAACGAGAATCAACATAATTTATCGTTTATTTCGTCTACAAATAACACAACGAAATCATTAAATCATTCTTATGAAAATGGGAATCGAATCAATGATGAAAATATATTATCAACGAATTTAACTCGTTCAAATCATTACAATGATAGTAACCATACAAGTGGTATTGGAACAACAGCAACTGATGTAACATTCAATCCAAGTTTAAACACAACAGCGGCACCGATTTATGAATCATCAATAGGAAGTACGAAACCATTTGATTTTGATTTATTTCATCGATCTGCTTTTCGACCACAAATTATTCGAACAACATCAGATAATAATGATAAGAAATTAACTATGTCATTAGACTTAAGTGAATATCAACCTGAAGATATAAAAGTATCGGTTAAAGACCGTGAATTAATCGTTAAAGCTGAAAGAAAAACCGAAACCGATACACGTAAATCTCGTACATCATTCTTTCAATCAACTAGTTTACCACCACAAACAGACATCGATCATCTTCAATCAAAATATATTGATGGAAAATTAGTTATTGAGGCTCCTTATCTTGATAAAAACAGTAGCGAAGGAAAAACTATTACTACTGGCACTAGTACAGCACATCAAGGACAGAATTGGTAAGATATTTGGTATATTTTCTTATAATGCACACAATTAATAGCAACTAAAATTTCATCATACACTTATCTCACAGAAACGATCTTTGATTAGCTTCTGGTTAGTTTATTCATACATATTTTCTGTAATTTCTAATTTTTAACAGTATGCAAAAATGTATTTGTCTTTGTCTATTTTACTGCTTATTAATTAACTTCTTATCTGTATGTGCAAATTTGTTGTTTATGCTTTAATTTAGTGATGAATTCCAATCTTAATAGTTTTATACTAAATTAAACATTTGTATTTTAAGTAGAATAAAACAAAATCACTGCGTAACAAATTCTCTCTTAATTTCATCTATTCAATTTCAAGGCTAGTATTCTTTTCATTTCAAGGATTAACTCTTGCGCATCTGCTTCTTGTTTTATTCTTTTTTTTTCTAAGAAAGAAAAATAGGAAGTGATTAACTTCAAGGTATGATTTCTTTTCCATCTTAATATCAAAGAAAAGCTTCTATAGCACATGCTATACTCTCAATCCTTTGTCAAATAAACTTGTATATTTAGGTATAGGAGTGGTGGTGATCAGTGTTCATGAAAATAATTTTCTTATAGCTCATTCCATTTTCTTTTTCTTCTTTTCCTTCGTTGTTTTATCATGCACCAGTATGTCGGTTTACTATTTTAGGCCAAGAGTAACCGAATCGCAACAGAAAACTACCTACGATGATCCATTCGAACAACGAACAGAGACTATTACAGAATTTGTTCGCCGTCTACCATTATAATCTTATTTTTTCAACTCGATGTGCAATCAATCATGTCAAACATTTATACGTGTGCACAAGCGTAAGAAGAAAAAAGAACCAGATGAGCCATCTGCATACGTTCCTTTATTGATCTCTTAACACAACACATACAGCCAAATCCGATGACTGTTATTTTTGTTTTTATCCCGTTTTTCTTCTAAAAAAAATATCTTATTCCGATTGTAACATGCAAAAAAATAATACGAACAAAAGGACATCAACAAACATTTGTGATTATATATATAGATACTTATCACGATCACATTAAGATTTAATATAGATAAACATTTTTATTGCTATCGGTAAATGAATTATACATAATTCAGATTGATTGGTATAACTTAGCGAACACATTTACCAGACCATGAATACCTTAGCTTGACTTGGATTATTTATAGTTATGAAATGTGTTACCACTATAATGTATACAAATTGCAATATTCTATTAATTATTCAATTTCTTTTCTTTTACAGATACAAGGATTTGGCAGTGATTATAGAAATGAACTGTACTAAAGATTAATCATACATATTGTGTATGTTTTTGAGAGTTTTTCGATTATGACAATTCTACATTTATATTTTCTTGCAATTTTATTAATTAGTAATTATTCACATAGTAATATCTATTCTAAGGAGCATTCAACAAAATATTCAAAAAAGACGACTTCTATTTTGAACACACTTTGTCAGCAAAATTTAATTTCAAGTATTGTAGTTAAAGATAAAATAAATCTCAACACGAAACCTATTTAAATAAATATCGTAAACATTTGAAAGATAAAATTCGATTGTAATCTTTAAGTATTCTTTACTATGTCAATTGACTAAGAAAAAAAGTGAAAGTTGATCAACCACATATCTTGCACGGTATTTATTTAACGCAAGGACAAAAAAGTAGTTTTTTGCTCAGTGAAAATTTTTGTTTTCTTCAAACTTAATGACATGTTTTTATTGCATTCAATTCAACATTTTTTTCTTTGTCTTGATATCAATGTTGGCCTCATAATAAAAATAATCTTGCAAAAGAACACGTAAAATCAAGATAAACCTATTTTCATACTTAGTTTATTACAGGCGACCTATCATTATTTTCTCTATAATGTCTTTTATTGACATTTTTTCCCGAAAAAGCAAAATAAATCATATTCAATTATGTGAGAAAAATCATCTATTATAGCCATATAAATATCTTGGAATCGATAATACGTATGTGAGCCAGTCCACATAAGCGACGCCAGAATCGTAGGGAACCTACTCAAACGGTGTCATCTGATTTTGCTCAATTTGATATATGTTGTAGAGGGAATGGTTCTGAGAATTTTAACGAAAGTCGTTTTGAGAAATATTGAACGCTCGACTTTTTATGATCATTATACGAAAAGACCCAAAATATTACCATTTCCATTGAGCTTGACTTTATGTGGGAACATCTCGAAGTTGACTCTATACAATGAGCTGAAATTTTGTAAAGGCATATAACTTAATGAGTTCTACTTACCGTAGAGTTTGTGTCTCGAAATATGGAACTGTTAAAATTTCATGAATCCTTTGATATCCACGAAAATGAGCGTTTTCGGTAACTTTGCTTCTATATAACGTTTGATCGAAATAAGATGGATGCGTCAAATTGTCACGGCAGATTGAACACTTATACATCTATGTTTCCTGAAAATTTCAGCCATTTATCTTATTTCGTTTAGGCACAGTAGGCTCCTGAATAATGGGATTTTTGCCGAAAATAGGCGTTTTTAGGATAGGTTTTCTCCTAAAATATGAATCAGCTGGGGAGCTCCTTTTTACAAGTTGGTAGCCCTATCTCTGCTCTACAATTCTGTAAAAAAATCAGCGTGGAATCTCCATAAATAGCCTGTACAGCAGGCCATTTTCCTATAGGGGCATGTGGCAATCGACGAAAGTTACCATTGGTTTCCCCTAGAAATCACTGACTATATCATTACCGATGTTCATGGTCGTACCTTAGTTATAGAGATGATCTTTTCGTGAATTTTTGTGCTCAATTTCTCCCAGAAGAAACAAGATTTAGTTGTTAAATTTATGCATTTTCATCAACTTTGGAGGTACTATCCAGGTATATGACTTTGAAAGATTTGAAACGAAAGCGGTCTGCTAAGTAAACGAGTTTTATCCTTGATGTTGAAGTTTTCATCAATTTTTTGAAATGCCTACTGAAGAAATAGAGAACTTTTGTGAAGAGAAAAACATATATTCATGGTGAATTCAAACCGAACTACAGAAAAAATGCTATTTCAGCAAATGTCGGACATTTTTATGAATCGACCATTTTTTCGGTGATGTGTCTTTTGGATTTCCATCCTTTCTTCAAACTCATTCATCATGGATATTTAATATGTATTTTTCATAGTCTCTAGCTAGGACATCATGGAAATTATCGTTTTTCTTTTTTGGAATCCTCTCTTTACTCAATAAGTAGTCAAAACCTTGATCACAACTTCAAAATTGATCCTCAAACTACGTTACTTATCAGGCAGCCTTCATTTGAAGCCTCTCAAAATTGTATAACTGAATAGCACGTCCAAAGTTGATGACAATACATACACAATTCACAACAAAATGTTGTTCCTTCTGGGAAAAATTGAGCATAGAAATCACGGAAAACTCAATTTCTAGAGGAACATTTTCAGTACGAATATAACTTTGAAGAAAACTATTTTTGCTTAATAAACAAACTTCTTTGTGATATTAATTCAATATCTGAATTGTGATCTGTTCAGTTGATATATAAATGCACAAAACACCAAAAATTCCTATTTTTTTCAGCGATTTGACTGTTGAAGTCGAATCACAAATCTTTGATATGCTTGGGTTCATTTCTTTTAGGACATACCTATAAACTTCAAATAGGCTCATAGTAAAAATTTGAACGAAAATAGATGCATCCTTCATGAGATATCGGTGTCAAAAAAATAGAAAAAAAAGTAATTTTTTCGCCAAAATGGCCTTACAACAACTTGAATATCTCAAGAACGGTATTATATTTTTTCAAGTTGCCTGCACAAAAATTCACGAAAAGATCGTCTCTATAACTAAGGTACGACCATGAACATCGGTAATGATATAGTCAGTGATTTCTAGGGGAAACCAATGGTAACTTTCGTCGATTGCCACATGCCCCTATAGGAAAATGGCCTGCTGTACAGGCTATTTATGGAGATTCCACGCTGATTTTTTTACAGAATTGTAGAGCAGAGATAGGGCTACCAACTTGTAAAAAGGAGCTCCCCAGCTGATTCATATTTTAGGAGAAAACCTATCCTAAAAACGCCTATTTTCGGCAAAAATCCCATTATTCAGGAGCCTACTGTGCCTAAACGAAATAAGATAAATGGCTGAAATTTTCAGGAAACATAGATGTATAAGTGTTCAATCTGCCGTGACAATTTGACGCATCCATCTTATTTCGATCAAACGTTATATAGAAGCAAAGTTACCGAAAACGCTCATTTTCGTGGATATCAAAGGATTCATGAAATTTTAACAGTTCCATATTTCGAGACACAAACTCTACGGTAAGTAGAACTCATTAAGTTATATGCCTTTACAAAATTTCAGCTCATTGTATAGAGTCAACTTCGAGATGTTCCCACATAAAGTCAAGCTCAATGGAAATGGTAATATTTTGGGTCTTTTCGTATAATGATCATAAAAAGTCGAGCGTTCAATATTTCTCAAAACGACTTTCGTTAAAATTCTCAGAACCATTCCCTCTACAACATATATCAAATTGAGCAAAATCAGATGACACCGTTTGAGTAGGTTCCCTACGATTCTGGCGTCGCTTATGTGGACTGGCTCACATACGTATATGTATATATTATATACTATACGTGCATTATCACGAGATCGTAATATAATGTCATTGTTTTTCTGTTTTTTTTTAAAAATAAGAATTTAATTGTAAGTCTTTTGAAGTTCAGTTGAAGAAAAACAAAGTAGCAACAACAGAGCCTTGATCTTGTAATATATGTTTTCAGCTAGCATTCATGTATATGTATATATGTATATATATTTACTTATTTGCCGAAAGCAACAGCGGCACAATGTATGTTTCTGTGTCAGACCACCTACACAATGCATATATGCTTTTTGCATTAAAGCACGTCCGCCATTCTTGATGGTTCGTATAGATGACAAATGTGTTGTTCGTTTACTGGTAGCATACACTATTCTTATCCTCATATAGCACTTAGGTCGAATTGTTTGTCTTCTCCTTTTTAGCTTTGGTATAATTCCTTTTTTAGAAGTAGTTTTAATCACTGTCTTATTCCAATTTCTATGAGATATATATATATATGTATTGTCGCTGTATGCATTGCTTTCATTTCGTATATGCAAAGAAAAAGAAAGAGTCTGGTAGAATGTGATTTTTGTTTGTTAGATTGTAGTGATAAACCGATTTCAATAGATCGCATTTGCTAAAGATGCCGGAGACATTTGTGCATACTATGGTGTTATTTGTTCTTCTCCCTGGATGCTTTCTCAAGTGTTTATAGCTTATCAACGAAGAGCTAAATAACGATGTTCTTCTAATTGATTCAACTATTCTATTCATCCATCCATCCACTTATTCACTTAGAAAAAAACGCAACAAGGTCAGGAAATCAATATTACGTAAGTCAATTTTAAATGATTCTTTAAACTATAATGTATCTCTTATTATCAATTGTTGCCAAAACTTAAATCAATCTACATATCAGTATGTCTCATTGGTAATAAAAATCTGTCTACCAATGCGTTACACTGTCATAGATGCATAATTGAGTAGAGCAGGAAAAAAGAAGAAAAATGATGATTTGTTAGCAAAAAGAAAGATATTTCTCCACAGAAAGAAACAATATGTATCTACGTAAGTAAAGTATATATGACAGAATTAAGTCCCTGGCGCGAATAACATCTTACATAATTCGCATTATAACCAGCGGCGCATGCTATTCTCGATTTTATATATTATTCGTAGATTTTCTCAGGAGTGAAAGCAGGTGACGGTTCCATGTGGAATAAGACATGCGTATTTAATAATTATCTTCGAATGGATAGATTTGAATGCTATATAGTTAAAGTATTATAAGGAAAGAAAAAACCAATGAAAACTGCACTAAATTTTGTTTACTAGTTAGATTTTATCACAGATATGCTGTTTTTTGTATTAACAAACATACTAATTATCAAAAAATTATGTCTGAGCAAGACATGTAAAGTAATAACTATTCGGTGCTTCGCTGGCAAGCTTGTATGAGAAGTCAAAATGAATACGGAAATGAATACGGAAATGAAAGAGAGTTTTTTTCTAATAAAATAACACATATTAATAACAAAAAGCCTTATGATCCCGAAATACAATGCAAGTAAAATAAAAACGGCCGAGAATGAAAGGAAGAAGAAGTAGAAAAAAAGAGAAAGACTCTTAAGCTTTTAACGAGATAACAAGCACATAGGATGGATCATATTCCTTCTGCTAAGAAATTTAAGGTAGATATAATATTGCTATTTTTTGGTTTTTCCCGTCTGTTTTGTAGAAAAACAAGCTGCTTATATCGATGGTCACCAGTAAATATAGAAGTCTCTCATATTTCCTCTTCTGTCACTATTTCAATGAAAACGTGCACGACGCTTGATCTCAAAAACAAATTATATACTAAAGTAAGATGATGTGAATGAATATGCTGCCGCACAAAATTGCACTTAATTTGTTGGTTGTTGGTAGGCATGCATGAAAATATTCTATTAAGAAATTTTCTGAAATCTGTCTCGTGTTTATTTTCATACATACCATATTGCTTTTGTTTGCAATTATGAGTTATAATCCGTCAAACTGAGAAAAATATGTTTATATATCAAAAACATAATTTTCAATCAGACTTGATCTAATAGTGATTTACGACGCTGATGACAAGTGTTTTTTAGTCTAAGAAATTGAGGTTGATAGAAAAATAAAATAAAATAAACAAAAAAGATAATTTGATCAAATGCACCACAATAGTTTTCAATCTACATAATTGAACCAGTGCGTTTTTCCTTTTTTTTCTTTCTTCACTCATTATGTATTCCAGATGTCACATAGAACACGTTTTTTTTAGATCGGTTCAATAAATAATGAAATACATTTGTATTGAAATTTGATCTTTTCGTTGTTTTAACAACTGAGAAGAGAGTCACCTTTGAAAAAGCTACCAAAGAAAATAGTAGAATAACATAATTAGACTGCGCGACTAGCGATAATGTAAATCAGAAGAAAAAAAAATATGCTATATCTGTAAAAAAAAAGCTTCCTCTCAAACTTCTCAATTATTAAATATGTGTGAATGATTCTACATGATTCTGCTTTTTATTTTACTATATATATATCGATTTAGTAATGGTTTTTATTTAATTTTTTCTAATGTTTTTCTTCTGTCTTTCTCGATTAGAAATGGATGAAAAAGCGCAAAAGGATCTATTTTGAGTTTCTTTTTCTCTTTTACATCTATTCGCCATCGTAATCTCTATCGCAAGTACAAAAGAAACGTTTTGAGTGATTAGATATGTCATCTATATATGTTAATGAGATCTAGTAGCGAGAGTATTTTCCATTTATTTCTATATTTATTTCAGATATATTTATTTCGTATTGCGATAGAAAAATTTATTTGCAGAATGTACGATACAGCTAAAAGTATAATTTTTCAATCTATTACTGCTGTTGTCCAACAATTCTAATCGTCGAACAACAACAGAAGGATATATTTTATTTTCTTTGTTATTGTTCAATTGATCATGTGTTATAGTCGTCAAAAGGAAAATATAAGACACGTATTTCAAAAGAATGAGCGATTTGACTATTATTACATTATGTCAAGCTCTCGCAAATATAACTCATAACCGTTGTCACTTAATTGAAAATTCAAATACATGTAGATGTGTCGATAAAATAATAGATCAAAGTATGACAATGAACTTTGTTTTTTTCTTCTTTTCGGTATCAAATTTTAGTTTATATAATCATTTTTAGGACCATCTGCGGTTGTCAGTACGGCACCTAACATAATGTTGAGTGAAGTCATTTTAATTTTTTTTATTTTGGCATTGTGGTTTTCAGCAATTGGATTTTGTCTAAATCAATATAAATCACTTCGTCGTCTTGAAACTCAAGTACACTATTGTGCTAATCGAAAAGATCCATTGAACATAGGTGATATCAAAATAGTTACACGTGAACAAGATTCAATAATATATAAGAAAGCACGTTATTCAACTGCTCTTGAAACTCATATTAATCGTGGTGAATTAAAGACTATGCAATATGTTAAAGAATATTTACCAAAAAATACTTCAATATCATTAGCTATGGAAGTTCTTTCTGGTAGTAGAGAAGATCTTGCTTCCAGTATGCCCATATCAACAACTACCACAACTTTGTACAGTCCATCAGGATTTTTAACATCGAAACCATACGTTCCATTAAGTACACACAATGAACTAGTTGAAGAACAACAATCACTATCGGCTCCTCCGCCATCATTAGAATCTTTTGTTTCATTAGAAACCGACACTAATCAACTTATTAACTATATTTACGATGCTAATCGACCAGGTAAACATGAATCTTTTACTATATATCCATAGAAATAATTTGATTAGAAATTAGAACATAAACTTATTTGTTTTAATTTCTTCTATTTGCTAAAAGAAAATAATCCGAAATTTCATTTTCATAAATATTTTCTTATCAGGACCTAGCTACTCACGTTCGAACCAGTTTACTATAATATTAGCAGATGGTGAAAGACATTCTCTTAAGTAAAGTTTAATCAATAAATTAAATTAAATTAAAACCAAATATGATAAATAAATATAATTTTCAAATCAAAACAGAATACTGATTGAACTATGAACAGAATACTAATTGAACTATAAACAGAATTCATTTATTCAAATTATCTTTTTCGTTCGAGAAAAGCACATTCATAATGTTTGGATATTTTAAAATGTATACACAGCAGATTAACCCTTAAAAGCCGGTAGGCCTTATCGTTAGAAATTGGATAAACTAACCATTAAAGTAGAAATTCTAACACCTCAATAAGAATTATTTGTAATATTAATAATAATTTTTTTTTTATTAAGGAGATATAGAATGTCCCTTGGAAGGAACATTCGGTCTTAACGGACCACAGTTTTCACTATTCTCAGTTCATGTAAAAAGAGTCTTTTCTTTGAAATAATTTTATTAATATGTTTGTTATTACTCAAAAAAACCAATTGAAGCAAAATTTCACTTTTTTTTCAAAGTTTATCCACTATCTACTTCAAAATAAGGTTTGACGGTGGGGTCCTCCGAGTATTTTGTCGGCATTATTAGTGAAGAAAAAACAGTGATCTTATGATCACAATGGTAGCTTTGATTTATAAATATAGTCGCTACAGAATGCATTACGAGAGCAAAATCAAGACTATCATGAAGGGTTCAGGGCTGAGACGAGCTGGATCTTTCCAGTGGAAACGGGAAAAAATATGGGAATTATTGAAATTTTTCGACGACGGACTGAAGAACTAAGTTTTCCTTGATGCTCCCGTGTAACAATGTTTGGAATGATAAGAAATCGACGAAAACTAGTTGATATGATAATTAAAGGTTGTTAAAATTTTTAGTCCGCCATGACCGAATGTCCTTTCTAAGAGATAAGGTCTTTATGACATCGCAGTTCATCAACAGATCAATCGAAACATCGTTGGATGATTTCATACGATAGAATAACGATGTGTCGCGAAGATGCAACTTGAAAAATAGATTTTCTTCCAGTATTCATCAATAAAATAGCGTTTCAAAATAAAAAATTGATATTTAAAAACTTATCAGTTTTAAAAGGTCCATTTTTTCCTCTGACAATTACTCAGATTTGTCTTTACTCTTTTTTATGATTCACCAGATCGTTTGAGTCGAAAAAAATAAAAAAATATTGTGCGTGCACTAATATTGCGTGTTCTATTCAAATTTTCTTGTTGTCCCTCGGAAGGGACATACAGCTTTTAAGGATTAATAAGTCTACAAAAGCATTCGAGTATAAGTAATGTTCTCAATTGAAAGGTAACTTACGAGATAAAATATAATGGCTTATCAAATACCAAGCTTTAAAAAAACACTATATTAATATTTCTGTTAAGTATAATGAACAGATAGAAAATATCGACGAACTAGTCTAGTTCATTAGATTACTAGTATAAACTAAACACTAGAATATCGTTCTTTAATCCTCAAACTAGAGAATGTGGGAAAGAAAAAGTAGCAGTCTCGTCGCTGGTGTAATTAATTTACATGATAAATTCATTCCTTTTGAAATTTTAATTACTCATTAGAGTTTGTATTTTCATTAAATAAAATATATTGACATGTATACACCATAATCTTTTATTATTTTTGATTACTGATATGCCAATGATAAACATCGAAATAGAATAAGAATCAATAATACTCAGTATTTTGAAAATATAAACATTTCATTTTGAAGTAATGACTAAAATTATTATTAAATAATAATTTGAATACAAAAATAGATATATTCAATAATTTTGTTTTTTTATTAATAATTCTAGATCCGCTGATCATTTTTCAAGAGATCCTTGCACTTAATATCCTGTGATGCCAAGAGTTTACCAAGGGCATTCGACTTTTTTCATATGCAAAACAAAGCACGATAATGATCGAAGAACTTTCTTTCTATTTCCTTTGCTATCGTCCGGTTCATATATAGCTATAGCGAATTTTTCCTTTCATCTTCATTTTATTTTCATAACTATTTAAATTTTATAATAAAACTGACAGTTTGCATCGATTCTACTCAATTTTGCTTAATATTTTTAAGGTTACAAAATTTTCACAGATACCAAATAGTATAATATTTTCTTGAAAATTTATAAAAAAAAACTGACTTTTTTATCCGAAAGACACACACACTGACAATAATTAAGGAAATACTATATAATAGGTAAATAAAATTTGATTGATATATGAATATTCTAATTAGTATACATAATGTGAAATTAGTATCTGAATTTTTTCTTACGAACCGTATAAAACTATTAAGAAGTTTACATGATTCATAAATTTATAAAGAAATATTTTTTAGAATTAATTGAATATTACTTTTTATAGGAAAAAATGTTATTTTTCGTTTACACAATTTCTGAACATGAAAAGTTTGACGAAATAAAAACAGATTAAGATTTTAAAGTCTTCCTACATACTTCAACTATATCATAGACTTTTGAGGTATTTCTTCTTGTATACATACGCTAGAAAAATATGATCTAAACTTTCAAAACCAATAACCTTTCATATAAATACTGCTCTCAAAAAATATTGATTTAAAACGAACTCGATTATTAGAATTTCTTTTTCTGCCACTAGAAACGAGTCACTTATCATCAGGTCTCAATATTCCACATATTTCCACACAAAATAGTTCACCATCATCTTGGAACGGTTCTCAAATACATGAAACGAATTGTTCAACACAACATTTATGCGTACCATCAGCTACTATCAGATCAAATCGTTATTCTGATGGAAATATATCTTTAGTTGTTCCACAAACTTCGCAGCGGAACTCAGAAAATTGTGATAAACAATTATTTGATCCTCGACTGATACCGAATACAGTTCGCCGTAGTTTATTAGCTTTACATCGTGAAAGTCAAGATAATAATCATATGCAACGTACGAAAGAAAAGACTCAATCAGAAAATGATGTTCATATTGCCTTTATACCATGGAAAATAAAAATGAAGTCAAAATTAAAACGCACTCATCATCATCATAGTTGTCAACAACAACCACAAACTCGACCACATTCAAATACCTTTTCGATTTTATCCTTACGACAAAATAGTAATGATCAAGAACGACGCATAGCAGAATATGTCAAAATGAATAATGAATATCGATTTTCAACGCCACCACCACCATCATCTTCATCATCATCATCATCATATAATCGTCCTTTAGAAAAAAAATCTGCAATTCGACGAAGTTTACGACATTTTCCACAATATGCAACACAGAGTACAACTGAGAGTGAACCAACACAAACTGATTTACCAATGATTACAAGTATTGATCTCTCAAATAATAATGATGAATTAGCTAAAACAATAATTCAAACCGATGTCATATCCCCATGACTATCGTTGTAAATTTTCATTCGTTTTTCTTTTTACTTATGTCGCCTATGTTGTTTTGCGATACCGGTAAATTTTTTTAAACATATGATTCACATGATTAGAGAAAAGAAAATTCGATCAATAAATGCATCAGTTTACAACGATCCTTTAATTTGTTATTTCTATTAGAGGGGCATTTTTGATTTTCTTTGCTTTTTCTTTTCAGGAACTAAAATCAGTCTTCTGGGATTATGTCATGACTTACGATTTTTTTTTCTAAGTATCCTTCGAAATTTTCTATGCATGGCAACACCGGTAAGGTAGAAAGGAGGCAAAAACAAGCTCCCTTTTCATATTAGGTAGAAGAAAAAAGAAGAAAAGAAAATGAATTCAATCGAAACGAAGATTGGTTTTCGTTTTTTTCTACATCAAGTAAATATTGAAGCCACTTACATGATCAAAAAAGGAGAAAAAAATTCTATGACAAAAACAAGAATATTTATGCTGAATAGCAAACTATTTTCGTCGTACATTTAATAAAAATTATTGTGTCAGCGAGAATGCAACGAGCATTATTATTTAAATTTATATTCCCATTAGTCATCTTAATATCTTCACCGTATTGTGAGGCATCTGAATGCAATGTAATTTCTAATATTCTAACATGTTCTATTACAAATGTTACTTATGTTTTCAATACACTTTCGCACAGTTTAAACACATACAATTCAACCAGTATCATTTATAGTGGACAAGTTATTTTAAGCATAATATCAGCATCAACAAAACCGATTTTTATACAGCCTGTTGATACAACGAATGGTCATACAATTCAAGTATTAAGTATCGATACAAATACTTCTCGTATAGAGATAAAAATTAGTCTTTCATCAAATCCAATAACACCACCATTATTCACAACAAATAGTCGTATAACGGCACCGAACAGCACTATAAGTGTAACTGTTGCAGAAAACTATATTGATTCAACAGCTTTTCAAATATTCAACAGTTCAAATTCATCAATGTTTAATTTTGCTAATTATGAAATTATCTTTAATCAAATCGGTACAAAATCTAGTGTAAGAAAATATTATGTTAGATTTATTTCTTCAGAATAGCCACCGCTGTCTTCCACATTAATTGAATTGCATGCATACTTGTTCGATCAATGTTTGTGTGTATGGAAGAACGGTGAATATTCTCTAGAATTATCAAATCCTTATTTTTTTTTAATAATTTTTACGGAATTTTGTTTATTTTATAGAATTTATATTTGCCTAATCTTATTGGTGGAATAACAAACATTAAAAGTATAATGATATCTGGCAATAACCATTTTCTTATTGTCACCGGTACACCAATGGTACTGTTTGATAAAGTTAATCGATTATCATTGAAATATCTTCGATTATATGATCAAATTCTTAATTATTTTCCTTCTTTACAAGTATATTCTATTGCTGAATGTCAATACAATAGGACCGCACGGTTCTTAATTTCTTCGACCACTTATGACTTATCGTTACAAATGCAAAATAATATTCTTATTGACTCCGTTTTACCAAACAATAATGCAGCATTTCAAAATCTTACACAATTAACAAGTTTAACTCTTATTGAACCACAGCTTAATTCTTCATGTTTAAAAGCAATCACACCGAATTATGGACTTAACAATTTATTACTCGGTCTTGGTTCATATGCAAAATCTGATTTTGATTACTGGATTTCTGACTTGCCACGTGTTCAAACGTTAACGATTAATAATATTTCAACTTTAGATATATTTGCATCAAAATTTTTCAACAAACTTCAAAGGATAAGTCAAGTTAAATTGACAGGTGGATTCCAATTAGAAAAAAAACACATCTGTATATTTTATCGTATGAATATACAGATACCTTCAACACTTCCGATTGTGTATTTAAATAATGGACAAGAAGCAGCAGAAAATGATCCATGTGCCAATATTTACATAAAAGCTATCAATCAAAGAACAACTAACAATGTTCAATGTCCACAAGCAAATACCTGTGATGACTGTAGACAATGGGCTAAACAAGCAGCGTCATGTGATCTTATTTCATATGAAAATAATTGCGCCGGTGACACATCTGTTGTTGTCAATGGTAATCCATTTATGTATAATGGAAGTTATCTATACTATTTTTTTCAAAATATTTCATGCGCAACTAGCCCAACACCGATAGGAACATCAGATTCAGTAAATATTGGTGCTATTGTTGGTGCAGTATGTGGTCTTTTAATAGCTCTTATGATTCTTGGCATAACAGTATTTTGTGTTTATCGATCTCGTCAAAGAAATTCAACCAAAAGTCTCTCACCATTACGAGAAGAAAAATACAAATCATCATCATCGGATTCAACACACGTGTCAATTGCAACAAGTAAATCCTCAAAATCATCACGTTATGTACTTGAGAAGTCGTTTTTTCCTCCAATTCAATCTAATGATGAAATTGCACCACCGCTTTATACGGCGCCATCTGAATCAGTTGGTTATTTATCTAATTATCGAAAGTCACCAGTACCAAGTGCACCTCGTGCAAGTGTATCAACTCATACAACACATTTATATGAAACAGTTTACAATTAATATAATGAACAAATGACTATACGATGATCCATCGTTGTTTTTTTTAATTTTTTTATTTAAAATCGAGTATTTTATTTTTATTTTACAACTACCATTTCTCAAAATTCAATCTCTGCTGTTCCATTTTCGTGTTCTACGTGAGTGCCTATTATAAGAGAATGTTGATATGCATTCAATTTGAGCGATATTTTGTTATCAAGTACTGTGTGCCCTATAATATATACAGATTTTCTTCGTTAATCGATTCTTCTAAATAAACTTTATCTCATACATACCAGCTCCAACAAGTTGTAATGGCCAATGTGTGCATGTGCTTCTATTTTGAACACAGTGTTCTCTCAATTGACGAAACTCTTCTAAACTTTTATATTCATCCATGTCAGGTACAAACATCGATATTGGACTCATACATATATAAGCAACAATACGTAATAATTCTAATTGATCATTGTTTTCATTGTCAACAATAGCTGGCGTATTACAATGAACACAACGAGAATCCCAAACAACAAGATCACCTGCTTTACATTTAACTAGCCGAGGACGTAGCTTTTTGAAAATTGAATGTTGTTGCGGAACTGATATATAATCGCCCCAAATACGTCTTTCTTGAGCTGCTGATGGTAATTCAAGAAAATATTTATGCGATTCTGGTACAACAACAAGACTACCAGTAGATTCATTGTTATCCGTTAGAGCAACAAGACCTTGAATTGAACAACGATTAGGTTTTTTAAATGGATTCTAAAGTAATATATGGGCTTATAATTAAACTGACAATAATACAAAAATGATTTACTTGATCACAATGATACCAACCACCCGATGTTTTCCATTCTTTATTTAAATGCCAATTACGAAAACAACCAGCTCCATCAAACGAAACACATAATTCATCAGAATTCCAAATATGAGAAAAAACTTTTTTTACATTAGGATTTCCCCGAATGAACCACATGAATTCAGATTGACCTATACCATAACGATTCACTAAGCCAATATGAGGCGCGCCTGGCCTAGAGTTATTTGTAGAAATTTTCTAGCTTTAATGATTCTTCTCAGAGAAAAATATCTTACCATGGTTTATCCCATGTTTGTGAGTTATTACGTTGAATATGATATGGTTCTTCTAAGTTTTCTAAATAATTCCAAAATAAATTAACACTGTGATCAACTTCCTCATTGTTAAGTACATTGCTAAATACAGCATAACCATATTCATTGAGATGTTCAATGCCTCCTTGAAGTTCTTCAATATTATAAACAGAAAACCGAGGAGAAATTGAATCATAATCGATTGCTACTTCCTGTTTTTTCTCCAGTTTGTATCCAGCAATTGAATCTGATGATTCGGAAGAATTGATTTGACCCATCGTTTGAAAGTAAAACTTGATTACAGTTAATGATCACTAAAATTCTCTGTATATTCTTCTTAGACTAGAAAAAAATATGAGAAGAGTACACTGTAAAAAAAATTCGTAGAATACTAAACCCTTAAGGGTTGATGAAAGTGCAACGTATAATAAACCCTTTTTCCGTTTTTGAAAATTTTCATAAACCCTTAAAGAGTTTATGATTACGTGGAAAATACCCTTTAGGGTTTATGAAAATTTTCAAAAACGGAAAAAGGGTTTATTATACGTTGCACTTTCATCAACCCTTTTTTGGTTTAGTATTCTACGGATTTTTTTTACAGTTTACCGACATACATCAATATTTATACTAAAGGTAGATGACTAAAGCACTCTCAACTTTCGCCACGTAGCTTTTCAATCGTGAAAACTATTCTTAAGGGTTCTGTATGATTCATTAAGTAAATGTTGGAAAAAAGAAGCAGATAGAATACCGATACATTATCTGCTTATTAATAATTTAACAACAAAAACAATTTATCTATTTTCAATGTTAACTAGGGATGAACTGTTGATTGTAATTTGAATTAATTAAGTAGTTTTACTTAACACTTAATATTAATAAACAAATGTTTACATTAGCCACGTAATATTAAGTGTTAGAGCAATAATTATTTTTTTTAAATTAAATATTACGTTAAGACTTAATATTAAAACTGAAGTCTTGATTTAATACTTAATAATAAGTAATTAAGTGGCTAATGTGTAAACGTTTTTTTATAAATATTAAATTAACGTAAAGTGCCATCCCTAATACTAGCTAGTACAAAAACTTTCCTGCAAAGTAACTTCGAGCAAATGATGAATTGCCAATCGCTTGATTAAATTATGTGAAATTTTCTTTTGTCTCTGACTGTTTTTTTTGTAAAGGTAAGACATTGAAGACTCATGAAAAACATGATTGACTACTTGTATAAATTTTACCAGAAAATAGCGACATCTAATCAAGTTTACGCGGTTAAATTGGAGTTCTCTATGTGTACTATATGGTATTCAATTCTCTCTTATGTGTGTATGTATATATTATTTCTAATATGTCGAACTGTCTGTTTGTTTTTATTTAGATTTTAATAGATCCTTCTGTAAAATTGTTTATTTCCATTACAGATGTCTGCTATTGTCAATCGTGTCACAACCCTTGCACCTAAACTTGCTCTTCGTAAGTTTCCCTATTTTTATCATGCTTTCCCAGAACTGAAATATTTTATTTCTAGCTGTGGCACGTTATGGGCAATCAAAATTATCTCGGTTCTGGTACTTTGCTCGTGTTGAATTACGACCACCTATGCCAAATGAATTCGGTCAAATTCAGCAAGGTTTTCAGAAAATAGTTCAATCAGCTACAACTGGTGCGTGGCGTCAATTGACTGTTAAAGTATATTGATTTCAATGAGAAAAAAACTTACTATTTTGTTGCTTTTTTATTGTAAATTTTAGCAATTTGCATTAAATACACTCGTCGGTCTTGAAGTTATGTTTTGGTTTTATATGGGTGAATGTATTGGTCGTGGTAGTATAATTGGTTATCGACCTGGCCGAAGTGAAGGCATCCCAGCTCCATATAAATACTTCATGTGATCCATATAATAACAAATAAATAGTTCGTAGAAAAAACTGAAGTAAAAACATAAATCCTTTCTCTATTCATAGCACAGTGACCAGCATCTCTATGCTCTCTCTTTTTCTCTCCTTGTATCATCCATCTGTGTCACTTTAGTTCTTTTGAAATAAAAAAGACAAAAACAAATCATAAATTAATCATTTTGTACGATTTGATTAGTTTCTCTGAATTTTTTAGATGTGCAATAAGTATTAATATGAATGAAACATTCATGGTACGAACAACACCAGATGATAAGGATGGTTTATCTACAGATAATGTTCAATTGCAATTGAAAACTACACTAAACGATGACCCAAATTGTACTAATCAACAACAGCGACAAAAAACACCATCATTAGAATCAATGATTCTACCAAAAGCTGAACATGACATTATGGTATACAAAAATTTCCATTTATTTAATAAAAAAAAATGAATTATTTTATTCTTCTCTTCTAGTTTCCAAATGTAATTGATCTTAATGTTGGTGGTTTGCATTATACAACGAGTTTGTCAACATTGCGTAAATATGAAGATTCAATGTTAGCAGTCATGTTTAGTGGCCGATATAATCTTGTTAGAGATAAAACTGAACGAATTTTTATTGATCGTGATGGACGTTCTTTTGGGTAAGATAATCATTGAACATATTAGCTAATGGGTTCATTAAGCGATAAATGAAATTGACAAACGAACATATAGTATTCATTTACTAGAAATGATTCTTCGAAACTATTTTTTTTCTTTTTTAAAAAGAAAAAAAACTTAGTTATCGTTCACTTTACATTTTATATGAATTTAAATTTATGAGTATGTCACGCATAAATGAGAATTTTCATTCAGGTTCCTTTCCAAATAAGATCATCAAACTATGATTTGATATTTCACTGAATCTTATTGATATTTATGATGTTTAATCATACATATTAAAAAAGAAACTTGTGTCTGATAATCGAGTTTTTATCTGAGCTGGTGCATTTTGTAATTCTCCTTTCATAGGTTTTCGTGCCTTCAAGCTCGCCTAATTAACTAAAGACATAGAATGAAGCTTGTTCTCCTATTGTGAAGAAACTACTTAAGGTTAGTTGTACTCGTGGTCCTTTTTGAAGTGTTCTTATTTCTATTATCCTTACAATAATGCTTTTAGTGACTATTTTCAGAAAAAATAGCAAGATTTCATAGCAATACTTTTGTTTTGTTTTATACGGGTTGTTTTAGATGAAAACAAAGTCACGAGTTGCAATAGTCCTATTTATTCTCTAGAAAGTAAGAGTGCATGTTTCATTCTATACCTAAATGCAGCCCGATACTGTTGTAGAAATAAACATGATTCGACATTTATATTAAACTAACTACAAATCCAACAGATAAAGAGACATAAGGCAGAGAAAGGGCAGAAAAACACGATTTTTCACTAAAAAGAAACTTGTTACAGGGTTAAGATGACCGGTATTAATAATAACATGAATTTCTTTTTATGAATCTTTTCGTTTTTATTATGTTTTTATTATATTTTAGTCATATTTTAAACTATATTCGTTCTAATCAAATGCCATCAGAATCCATTGCATTGGATGTATTACATGAAGCAGAATTTTTTTGTATTAGCTCTTTAATAACTAAACTTGAAAATTCGAGTCCATGTGTTATATCATTACGTCGACGAGAATCGTTTCGTCGTCTTATACCTGATTATGAACATATGAAAGTGGATATTATTAATAAATCGACTGAAAACCGTTCATCTTTTCAAGAGTCACGTGTTGTTATAACACAACTTGATCATACGAAATTAAAAGGAACAATACCTTGCTATAATTGTAGCCGAGAATTCGTAACAGTTAATCATGGTATACTAAGATTTACATACGTGTGTTTATTTGCGTATAGATGATTTTTTAATTCTTTTTCTAGCTTGTGCATTTGATGGTCTAACAGCTGATTTACAAATACAGCAACAATTAAAACCGATTCAATCAGACATAAGTATTGACATGGATAAACTTATATCGTAAGAAGACCAATTTTAAGAAATAAATTATTTGTTTTTTTTTGTAATATCTATTTAGATTTGTCGTTGATGAATTAGTACATGATGGTTTTAAAGCAACAGCTGAACGCGTGACATGTCGTTTTAGTGTTCGTTGTCAAAGTTGTACCCTTAGTGGTTTATTTACAGCTGGTGGAATATTAGCACCAAGAGAATGCCAAAATATTGCCCATATCATTAAATTTGTCTGGTCATGAAAAGTTTTTTCTTTGATCTCTTTTTTGATTTGAGATAAGTCATATATCTAATCAGTTTGACCTATGTTGATTCTAGTCAATACCATGTGCGAATTTTATTTTGAAATCTCGGACTAAAGTTTTTTTTCTCCTATTGAAAATAAGTTGTAACTTTTTCTTTTTAATTCTATTTAAACAAAACAAAAAAAGACGATGACAATGGCATGTGTTGTATTTTAATATATATATATATATATATATATATATGTAGATAGATAGAGATGGCAAATGAATTTAAAGATCATATTAAAACATTTATCGATTCATTGAATGAAAATTCACTAGAAATTCATTATCAGGGATTTGATTTTTCAAATGTAAGTGATAGTCGAACACAATTCACAAAATTAAATTATGATAAAAACAAAGTATCCGTTCTTAATCTTGAAATGGTAAGAATAGAGATTCAGTTTTAAACATACTATCGTATTTTCTTAGATCGCAGATATGTTTCAAGTATATACTGCTGTTCATAGTGCTGCTGAACAACATTCATCAAGAGATTTCGGTGTTGAAGTTCCACATCACTTGTCAAATACAAAATCGGTACGATTCTAACTTAAATCGATTTATCTACTCGAAAATTGAACCTTGAATTTAAACAAAATGAACAAAGTCTCCTTGTAGAGCCGTGTTGACGGAATACAAAAGTCTGCAGTTTAGTTTTGTCCTTCAATATTTTTGAGAGAAAATATGTTATTCGAGAGGTCTCCATCAGATTTAGTCTAAATGAATATGTATGATGTGTTTATGTTTACTGGTTCTTTTTATATAAAAAGAACATTACAGTTCGTATCTATACTAAGTGTATATTCAAAGATTGCTTAGCATAGGTTCTTCTAACATTAATACAAAAAAACAATTTTCACTATTTCTGTCGAAATTTAGTTACATTTGAAAAATAATCTATATGTGAGAAAGATTCTGTCATGGATCTATCACAGCAGTTTGCTTTTATTGAATGACAAGATATTTCTAATTCAATGAATGAATGCTCTGGTGCCACTATTTTAATGATCTAGTTAAATAAATCATTAGTTTTGTTTAATAGTAATTGTTGGTTCTCTAACACGAGCAAATCGATTTGTGGAAGAAAAGAAGAATCTTTCATTTCTCGTGTACTATTTTTTAGCAATCGATTAAAGACAGAATTGTGATGGTAATATCTAATATGTGCCTTATGTTGTTGACAGCAAAGTTTTCAGATTACTAGGATAAAGATGAAATTGTCTGCTCGAATTTTTACTTTTTATGAAATGACACTCGTAATTTTAGTTCCGGGGACATAAATTGATTGTTTAAAGAAATAAACTTTTCACACAAAACAAAAAAATATCAATTTAATGTAAAAGTGGAATTCTATGGCCAAATAAATTATATTCTGATAATCACACACATAGACATCAGTCCTAGATTTATAATTTGAAAATATCCAAAAATTCTCCTGTTTAAATATGTAAACAGCTCCTTTATCGATAGGAAATATGTATTTCTATAGAAAAATTATTGCTAAATCAAGATTTTCATGTTCAAAATAGTAGTACTCGCATTATGACATGTATTAAAAAATAAAATAATATAAAAAGTAATCCTTAGCATCATGATCATATATTTATTGGTGAAAATGAGCAAGAGTTTAACTATCACCATATAGCTCTGAAACCGATAGGTTTCCGTTTTTCTTCTTCTTGATTGTTGTTCTTGGATAAATTTTCTTAAGTCGAACGCTAGTGTACAATACTCTATTTCTATTCTATTTTAATGTTAGATTGGTGACTCATTACGTACTTTTGGTGGTTATGGCAAATCATATGTGCTTGTTGTTTCAATTTATGATCGATTGCAAAGTGAAGAATTATTTGAAAAGATTACCAGCATTGAAAATGTAACGAAAATGACTAATGAACAAATACAACAATGTATGAAGAATAATTTCGATAATATTCGACGAGTAAGAGAGAAAAGAATCTTGAGGAAAAATAAATTTACTTCAAACTCTATCTGATTTGTTTTCTTTGTTAAAGTATTATTTTGGAATGACAAGTGATCAAGAACAAGCTACCTATGAAAATCGAATCGATGAAATTGTTACTAAAATGGTTGCTTCAAAACATTTCTGATGTACTGTTGTTCTATTTTATAATTCCAATAAATAAAATAATCATTTATTTTGATAATATTCATATTTATGCGTACATATCATGATATTTACAGTTGATAGAATCATGAATCTATTCTACACACTTTCATATGTTTACACATTCAATACTTAAAGATCACTCGGCATCGAATTCAATGTTCTCTCTTAATCATAATATTCAATTTGTGTGTATGAAACTTGAGGATGTAATTCATTTCTTGTACAGTTCAGAGAGAGAGAGGAGACTTTTTTTGCTCTGTCTTCTGTACCATTTTAATATTCATCATTTTAATAATTGTCTACTTAGAAAAAAGACGCATGTATTTATTTGTAAAGTTCATGTATGTTGCAATTTTTTTGAGAAGGACGAAATATATATGTAAGTTATGATTCAGGCAACTTACATTCTAGCTATTTGCATAAGCACAAGTAAGAGCAATACTTCCATAAATCATTAATCATAATCGTTATAGGTTGAGTAGAATTTTTTATAGCTTTTTTTTCTATCGATTAAATTTAGTAACGTCTGCTGTGAGAACATGGGCAATCAAGTATACTAATTGATGAGCACTTTTACCTTGAACTAAAATGATTTTTTTTTTATCTAGAATACTAAGCCATTAAGTAATATGAAGACAATAACACCAAGTACTGAACGAATTACAGATCGAGCTAATCAACAACAAGTAATTGATCTAGATGAAATTGTTGAAAAATGGGTTTGGCAAGTATGGAATAGAACAAAAAAGAAATCATGGGCTCGTTATAAGTAAGGACCCATTTGTTATTGTTATATATTCTATCTGCCTGCAATAGAATGCAAGAAGTAGTGATTCGTCCTTTTTTTTGTCCCTGTAATTAGCATATAGTACTTAATTGTGTTTGTATTGTATTGTATGTATTGAAGGTGATTGAATAAGAAGAAAAAATGGAATTTCAATTCATTTGTTTTTTGTTTTGTTTGATTCAGACGTGAAGAATTGCTTATCAAAATAAATTGGAAACGAGTTACATTCATACAAAGCAATGCCAATTATTATGGTTTACCACCTGTACGTTTACCAAAATCCCAAATACTTTTTCGAACAGCTTGTAATAATAAAACAGCCAATGAACATTCTAATGTATTTAAAACAGAACGTTCTACACGTTCAACATTTGAATTTGTATTTACAAAAAGTTTAAGAAAATCGCATGAATCATTTTTAATATTTCGTTTACCGGAAGAGGTTATTGTAGTAGGTGGAGAAATAAAACGAGAACAATCTGTACCATTTGGACAAAATATGTAAGTAAACAAACATTTTCAAAAATAAAATTATTCTACACACTATATGTTTTTCTTTTATTAGCGCAAAAGAATACGATCTGGAGTGGAATATCAATACTCCAGTACGTGTTGCACCTTTTACATCTACATTTGTTGAGTTACATATTGACGAGGAAGAATGTTATGGTGATTTCGACATATCTATTCGATTTCTTGGCTGTATCTCAGTAACTGTAGCGACTCGTCAATCACCTAATACTGATTTAAAACTGATTAGTGGCGATATTGTTCAAATTATTCGTGAAGCTTTGAAAAATAATAATCAATTGGATGGGTTAGAGATCATTGAAGAATATTCTCCTGTAGTAAAATTCACAATGCATGGCAAATATTCATTTCGATATGGTGTTCAACAACATGTTGTACTTGACCAAGAATCAGTAGAACGTACATCGTCTTCTATTTCTACTCAGAATCATATCCCATCGTTCAGTTCTACGTATCGACCACTTAGAACACAGTTATTGCCGCCAACGACTGATATTGCTTTAAAGATCGATGAAGATAAACATTATGAAATTTTGTAAAATAAAAAAACAACAACACATGAAAAGTAAAATTTTATGTTGCGTCAACCTTTAGAAGACATGTTTTTCTTTGTCGATAAGAAAAAAAAGATTGTCAATAAACAGAAATTTCATTAACACTATCGAGCGAAAGGAAATTATGAAGTTATCTACATTGTCCTATTAGTATTCTTTGTTTTTGCTTCTCTATTGGGTAATACAAAGCTAAGTGTGAGTGTAGCAAATAATGTTAAAGATGAAACAGCTGTTAAAAGTACTCGTAATCCTTTGAACCATAAAGGATAACCTGGTCTCGTTACATCATAAAAAGCGAAACCTTGAAAAGATGTTAATGCCCAAAGTATTGACCATCGACCGGGTACAAGTAGTGCTAACCAAGCAGCAATTGACGGAAGAATTGAATATGTATATTGTTTCCAATCATTTGATTCTTCAAGTAATCTACCCCAACGAATACCACCAATATATGAAAGAATTGAAGCTGAATAGGCTAATTGAGTAAATGCTAAATCTGGTGAATATACTCCTGTAGAGTACATATATAAGGGAACGGCAGCAAATGGAACAAGACCAAGCAAGCCAAATGATAATGGAGCTGTCGGTGCATCTTTTATATGTCGAAGATAACGAAATTGATCGAAATAAGTTGATGAGTGCTCTTTATTATGTCGTCGCAGAAGTTCATTCTTGGTAAATTCATTTGAATAAGTCGTGCGAATATTTGTATGATTGCCTAATGCATGAACTTGCAGTATACGGCGAAATGATAGAGATGATAAAGATCGACACGGAAGAGAAGCTAACATCTGAAAACAAATTTATACTTTTAACTACTATCACTCATTGAGGTTATTCTAGAATAGAAAAACCATTTCTAGCAATTATTGTTTTCCATCATTAGTAAGATTTTCAAAGGATTTTACATAAATTTCAAAAATGATTTTATTTATAGCGTCTTTAAGATAAGATTTTCATGAAGTATTATTACGTTCGAAATGAAATTAGGCCAACTTTCTTTTTATATCGCCCTCTCATCGAATCATTCAATAGAAATTGATTATCACTACAATCATTTAGTATCGAATTCAATGGCTTGTGTCGCTCGTATAATATTTGCAAAAAGGCATATCTATGACAACGATGATTGCAATGATAATAATTACATGTAACTTACTATATGTTTTTGTAAAAATTACGAGTAATTGACACATATCTTGATTACTTTCGAAAATAGGCTTAGTAAGATACATTTCAACATAGTTCTGAAAAAAATAACTAGAGCAAAAAAATTGAACCATTTTTTTTCACTCTATAAATCCAGCATGAAAAAAGGCGCTTAAGTATGATTAAAATTCTCCGTTTACAGATGAAATTATGGATAATGATCTTATTTAAAATTTGATACAAATAGGAAAGAAGAGTCGTATTATTATTATTATTATTATTATTATTATTGTCAGTTCATATCATTCTTAATATTTCAACGTAAAGAAACATATGAAAAAGTATCTTTTTCTCTTCTCGATGGTATTTTTTTCAAAACTTAATTTTTTTAAATATTGTTTAGTTGAAATCTGCGAGAAACAAATAAAGAAAAAAAAAGAAATTACACAACAAAGAAAGACAATTGACAATAGTTAAAAATTTTGTGCAGTCTAAAACAAACTTAGATATTAATTTATCAGTTAAAATTCAAGGGTGAACATACAACCACTTGAACAGATATATTAAACATGGAAGAATGTGAGCGTACAAAGTAATGCTTGTTTGATTGCTTCACAGAGATAGAATACATTTATATAAGTATAAATATGTCATTTCTTATTCATTTGTTGAATGATTTGTTGTATCAATTAATCTATTATTCATTAGTGAACTAGTCGTCGATTCGTTATCATCATTGATTTGATTTGGTTTAAATTTTTTTGCTGAATTTTTTAATGCTTGTCGTTTATTGCAAAACCTAAAATTATTTTTCAAAAATAAAATTAGCATAGAAAAACGAAACAAAACAAATAAATTATTTATTTATACCAAACACGAATTACTTCTCGATCGTAATTTAATTGTTGCGCAAGTGTTGACATATCAACACCTGATGGATGTGTATTTAATTCAAATGCATCATTTAATTTTTCAAGTGCTTGAGGAGTGAATGATGTACGTCGTTTACGTTTCTTTGCATTAAGATCAGTAACAAGTTCATGTAAATTGGATGGTCCATTTTTCAAACTATTATAAAATTTAAAAATAGTAAACCTAGTAGTGAATTGCCAATAAGCCTCTTTTTCTTTACCGATCTCCATATTTTAATTCAGCTTCATGCATCCATTTTTCAAGTACAGGTTTTATTTTTGAAGCACTTTTTGGTGTTATATCAAGTTTTTCAAAACGACATATAGCCGACTGACTGTAAGCTGGACCACGAGTAACACTCAAAGCTTGACCAACTTGTGTTTGTGTCAATCCTAATGCTAATCGACGTAATTTGAATGCTTTAGCAAAATATTTTATTTCTTCTAAATTAATTCCATCAACAGTTGTCGTTGTTGTTATTACTGCTTCGCCTAGTAGAAGATAATAAATAAAATAAATAAAAATATTTTTAAAAGTCATTGATGAATAATAATCAACGAGCATACATACTATTATGCAAAGGTAATGATGCTAGTGTTGTTGCAATTGTTGGTGAACAATCATCATCATCTAATGTTGATTTTTCATTTGAATCTGATGAACTAGATAAATATTAAATTTATCGAAACATTTAAAAACAAAATGACAATAAAAAAATATAAACCTGCAATCAATTGAATCATGGCTATATTTCATATTGACAGGGGACATTGTTCTTGTCTGAATTTCGAGAAGATAAAGAATCAATTCTTATTGTATTTAATTAATAATTACTTACGGAAATCGATTCTGCATTTAATGATTCTTGTACTTTGTTATTATCGATAAGTGCTGGTATTGAACAAAGTGCTTTAAAAAGACAAACCGGAAGAGAATAATAACATTTCTGTAAGACAAGAAGAACTTACGAAGATTCTGTTGTTGATAAAAGAGAGCACTATTATTGAGAAGTAATTGTAATGCATTTGCAATGGGATTATTATTAAATGATAATAATGGAGGACATGTTGCTCCTGATGATAAATAGAAATAAAATGTAATCAAAGAAAATAAAAGTAAATATAACAATATTAATTTACCAGAAAGTAATAGTTGAGTAAGAAATTGTTGCTGTTGTTGTTGAGATGTAAGATTAGGGAAAAGCGTCGAAAATAGTGGATTCATATGAAAATTTGATGATGTACAAAATGTATTCATTGGGCTAACTAAAAATATTTTAATATTGAAAAAGAGAAGGAAGAAATTAATAAAAATGAAAATACCTTCTGATTTTAGAGATTTATTCGTGACTGTTGGAAGTGTCATATGTTTATATTCTGAAAGAATATTTAAATATGGTTGACTTATCTATAGTTTAAAATCGACTGTTTATGAATCTATCTACCCCTCTCTCTCTCTCTCTCTCTCTCTCTCTCTTTTTGTATTGCTCCCTCTAATTTCAACTGGACTGTTTATGTATTCTTATCGTGCGCGTGTGCTGCTCTCGCACTTACTCGAGAATGTGAAACACACCACACATATATTCTATCACTTTAGAGTAAGTAAGCACCATCTCCTCTCGTTGTCCCATTGGTAATTTGATTCCACAATTTTTTTTTGTTCTATACTACTTGATGGCTACGCTTTGTATTTTATGTGCAAACGAAAAAGATAGATAGGCAACAGCGGCGTTGGAACGAACTAAAATATAAATTGACTTTCGCTGTTTAGTGCTACAACGAATAAAGTTAAACTCGAACCAGGTGCAAATTTAATTGTGTATATGTGTATGTGCGCGCATATCTATCTCTATACGCATAAGTGAGATTCGCACCAACACTAATCAAACAACTATAATAAAGTTGGAAAGAAAGCGAAAAAAAAACTCGAAAGAAACACATAAATTAAAGAGATTGTTCTAAATAGAAGAAATAGAGAGAACGAGACAAAAAAAGCTCATTAATATTATCTCGATAACAAAGTCAAAGTACATATGCGAAAATAGGGAGAAGAGGAAGAAGAAGAAGAAAAAAAAAATAATGATGATACTATTTATGCAAATATTTAAAAAATTCATTGCCGCTGTGGTTGCTGTCGCTTTGGATAATTTATGTTAAATGCACAGCAAGTGACAAAGAGAGGAAGAGAGAGAGAGAGAGAGACAGAAAGCAAAAAAAGGAAAAGACTCTATCGCATATAAACAAAGACGAGAATGAAAAAAAAGAATATTCACAATTATGAACAATCAACACTATCTTTTTTCGCTTCTATTCTGTCTACTCGTCTGGCCTCTCAACAAACGATTTACACTGGTTTTCTTTTTTCTCTCCAGTCTCTTTTGTTATGCTTCCAATACGTGCGAGAAGAATAAAAACAAAGGAAAAAGAAAGCATAAGAAGGAAAAAAAGATTTCTTTCGATCATGATCATATGATGATGATAATAATAATAATAATAATGATGATGACGATGAACATCTCTACTCGATTATTATAGCACGCAAACCTACGATCTTACATATAATATATCTATAGAAATTTTGTCTTTTTTGTAATTGTTATTGTTATTATTCAAAATTGTTAATTCGGTTGCTTACTGATCGACAAAAAAAAATTCTGATAGACCGATACAACAAAATAAGCTTTACCATACCCATTATCTTTCTTTCAATGCATTATAGATCTTTGTCTCTCTCTCTGTGTTTCTCTACCCTGATTATAATAAATCATCATCTCTTTTTCGGTCGGTCGTCGTCGGAATCACATTAGCAAAAAATCTTTTCGCTTCTCTTTTTCTCTTTTGCGTTCATTCAAATGAAGAGTAGTGAATGCGGAAGAGAGGACATTATCCCAAAAAAGTTTCTCTGTGTGCTGTTCGTGTAGACAGAGTAAGAGAACTATTTTTTTTTATATCGTCTTCATAATGATGTAGAAGACGCGACGGCGAAGAAATTAGTGCATGTGATGACGAATCTGTAAATTGGACAAACATGTCTCTATCAGAGTCCTCGCTCGTTCACTCACTTACTTACTTACTCATTCATCCACTCAATCGAACAGTTGAGATATATAGAAAAAGAAACGCCGAAGAATGAGAGAAGTTGGCCAGTGTCAAACTTGAAGTTCGGTAAATTATAGTACAGACAATGATAGATCAAATGGAAGAAAATGTTGTTGTAATGACAGAAATTTCGAGTATAAAATATAATATATTATATAAAATAAAATCTATCTCAATGAAACTTCTGGGAATTCGGCAAAGATCAATGATGGATAGATGAAAAAGATGTGTTAATAAATAGAAAGCATTATTGAATATATGATAAAATATTCAAAGCAAAATAAAGCACTTTAAAAATAACATTTAAATAATAAATTTCATTGGTTGGTATTTCCGATGTTTAGAGAAAAAAAAGTGATACGATCTAATTTTCAATAAAAATGCATGTGTCTAGAATTCTTTTTGGTAGTATTACACATGTGATGACAGGAAAGAGAAAATTAATTGAATCGCTATATTAGTTTGCTAGCTGACTAAGCATGAATAATAGTCTATAAACAGTGGAGTAATTAGTGAGATTTTCAGATTCTTATCTCAATTACATCAATTAATCAAAACATTCTATATGCAACTTTACGAAGCGATTGTTTACAATTCTTTTAAATTTTCCAACAACGAAAAATTTCAAATAAAATTATCAAACTAAAACAACATTAGTAATGCGGAAAATTATATTGAGATCAAGTAAAAGCGACTTCGAGAAATCTGTGAAGTTTTTTGTTTTTTATTACTGACCAAAACATATTGTAATCGACTGCACGTATTATATGTTTTTTTCAAGAAGAAAACTGAATAGTATTTTATACGGAGTGAATATCAAAGTCTGTTTTAGTAAAATTTTGAATTAATTACTATATGAGGCACAATGATTTTATTTTTTAATTAGTTTTTTTAGACTAGATATAGCACGATATTGTTTGATTCTATGATATTATAAAATGTTACTTGTTTTAAGCAATCGAATCTGCATCGATTTAGAATCTTGCATTAAGTTAAAATGCTTGTTCTTATTAACAATGACTAAACTATTTATTTAATATTTTTCTATATCATCATACTGGCTTAAGAACAAATTGCAGTTCTACTATAACTATCTAAATATTTAATGATCGTTTCCTGCGTATTATCACTGGTATGAATCGAAGATATTTTAGAAAAATACTCATCGATCAAATTCTTTATAATTTGTATATTTTAATTGACTAAACTTGCTGTATCAAATGTGAAGATTTGTTTGTTTCAATTGAGATAGCGTCAAAACTTCCTGTTCTTTCAAATTAAGGCCTTATTTAAGATAACAATTAAATATTTTTATTTGTTTGACTTAAAATAGAAACGTAGATGTCTTCTTTTTTAGATAAGAGCGGAAACAGGAACTAAGAGTGGAAAACTTTTAGCGTCATTTACGAATAAACTTAGTCAATATTCCATTGGAACAGATGAACCTCAACGATTATCCGAGTCATTGAGGTCGACTTAAGTTCACTCGGAACTGCATTGATTCTTTTTATTCATCTAGAAAGTAAATAAACCGATGAATACATAAATATTATACATAATATGTAAAATAGATCAAAACAAAATGAATCAAAGAAAAATGACAATTAATTATTATAAAAAAAAGAATGTAAATGCATAGTAGGAAATTTATATGTATATAAATATCAATGAAATTTTGAGGTTGATGAGAAATAAATAGATCATTGAACCATTGCATATGAAACCAGCAATATGTTCGTGATAACTGAAAGGGCAAATTACAGTTCTATATTTTTTCAATAAAATAGACTAAAATAAGTTGCGGCATGACTAAAACAATTAGAGTCCATCAAGACTTCCAATTCAATTGCATTATTACTATAGGAATATATTGGATCTATCAAAATTAATTTAGATAAATCGACTATGACAGTAAATAAAACAGTGTATGACATAAGACAAAAACAATTCCATTCATAATCATCTTTATTTAGTATTTATGGAATAAACTAAATAATTCCAAGGGTGATCCCATTTTTTTGATAAAACATGATTTGAAAATTTTGCTGCATTTGATTCTTGGGAAAAATAACAAGTGTTTATTAAGAACATATGAATTCTAAATTTATGTGATATCTCGAAAAACTTCTTTTTTCTGATTAATTTAATCATAGATTCATGTAACAACTGGCAAAAAAAGTCAAACATAATGTTTTTATTTTTAAGTTAAGAAAAAAATATACATGATTATGTCACAATGTGTTATATCTATGTAATTTTTATTTAATTAACTGTTGAAATATCAGTAACAATTTGAGTATAATCATAAAATGAACTGCAGCTCGATGGAATTGTTGAAGAAGACATTATATCAAGAATCCATTTATGATAAGCTGATACACGTGTATAAACTCCACCACTATTAGCTCGACTACACCCATCACCAAATGATACAATACCAATAATATGCCATCGATTGTTGCTATATAACATTAGCGGTCCACCTGAATCACCACGACCTATTTAATTTAATTAGAAAAAGAAAAACAAATTTGTATAATTCATATTAAAATAGTTCATCTTACAAGCATCTTTTTTACCATCAGACCAACCAGCACATAATTGATAATCATGTGATTCAATGGATGGACAAAGCGATGGTGGAAGCATTTGTAAATCGGCATGCATGAGAACATTAAGACTTGAACTATATTCAGCATTCGAACCCCAACCAGCAACCCAAACTTTAGTACCATTATCAATTGATTGTTCATCTGTTGCTAGACAAATCGTATCAACTAGTGAACTTCGTACAATTGGTTGTTTTAATTTTAATATAGCTATATCATGTAAAAGTGTATTATGATTGAAACCGGGATGAATACAAGCATGTTCAAGTGTAAATGTACGTGATTGTTGTTTCTCGTTGCTTTCATTTTTATTTGTATTTCTACTATTAACTATATCGTTTTCAATATCGATAGCATCAAATGATACACGATATGTATCTTTTAATGATGATTGATAACGATTGGGTAAACGCATAGTATCGAATGTTGGTAATTGATTACTAAGACAATGTGCAGCAGTTAATAGATAGCGATTAGCTATTAATGTTGCAGCACATTTTTGTGTTATATTTATCCAACGATTTGTATCATCACGAAAGTAAACACCAACTACAGCCATCCATGGCCATTGTCCACGATAAGAACGATCACCATTAACAATGCGTGCTAGTCGTCGATTAATAGGTAAACCACATTCTGCACATTCACCAGTATCATTTTTAGTTTTATTCGAAGTGCAACAATCAAAACGGTCTCGAGTTAATATACATGAACGGCCACGTTCACATAATGATGGCGTCATCTCACATTCATTTATTTTTGAGCATTGTCCATTTTCGTGCATTATATGACCAGGTAGACACTAGAAGAAGAAAACGTTTTTCTTTTATTTAAATTTTACTTTTCAGATGTTTCTATACTTCACAATTGTATCCAGTGGATGACGATACAACACATTCACTATAAGGACCACACAAATCATTTTGCTCTGCACAAATATTTTTTGGTACACATTGTTCATTATTTGTTTGACTTATTAAACATTGACAATAATAGCGACCTGGTAAATTAATGCAATTACTTATACTTGTATTACATGGTGTATAAAGATTACATTCATTAATATCAACACACGAGTCTTGATGAATTTCTCGTACAAAACCTGGTCGACAACGACATATATAACTACCCATAGTATTTATACATTGCATATTAAGACCAGTACATATATGAAATCCAGCAGAATTAAGACATTCATTTCGATCTATACATGTGCATGATGATGATGTTGATAAATTTCTTTCATATCCAACTGGACAATCACATGATGATAAACGAATGAAAAAATTTGAAGTAAATATTAAAGGAAGAATAATTAACAAGAAAAGTATTAGAATTATACTAAGAACACATATACATCGATAACGATATTGGTAAAAACATGTTTGCTTTTGTTTAGTATCTATAGAAGATTTTGAAGTCAATGCTGGCTGCACTGATAATGATACATTTGTACGAATGGATGTTGCTGTTGTTCTACACGTTTTTGTTGACGATCGAATAGTACCATTTGATTGATGCTGTAAGACATTAAGCGAATAGAGGTGATAAAATAATAACGATGGTGACAATGATGTTGATGATGTTGAAGAAGTACGTGGTGTGGTGGTGAATGGAAGACCATAGAGACTACGACGAAAATTTCTAAATTTACAAATGAAATATTTATCGTGATTATTAACTTGTCGGTTGTTGTCATCATTCAGTGGGATGATTGCTAGGTGACTTATTGACTAAGATATTAATGAAACATAAAGAATGGATTGTCAAATATATCACATGAAAAATAGCTTCAATTTCATATTCATACGACTTTTGCACGCGCAATGAGACAGGTTAAATGTTTGTTTCATTTCAATATGGTTCGAATAAATGAATTCTAGTAAACAGACGTATTATGAAATTTTTCCATAAATTGAATCACAGTTTTACAAGATTTATATAGAAATATGGAAAAAAAATATTATAACTTCACTATGATTAGAAAATTTCGTCTATAGATCAATATATCATAATCATAATAGTATTGAAGTGTCGATTAAAAACAGATGAAGCAATCCTATATATATATATATATATATATATAACTATTTAATTATATGATTTTGATAGAGAAATATATAAGTACTACAAATAATCTTGTATTAGAGCCACCTGATAATAATGACTTAACTGTTAATTTTTATTTTGTTTAAAATTTTTAATAGTTTCTTGTTCAAAAGTGCACATTTTATTTCTAGTTGTTCAACGATATTCATGATCAAGTTGTGAAACTTGCGTAAATCAATCATACTATTATCTGATAGCATTTGGTTTTCAAATTTAAAGCAGCTTATTTTCTCAAAACCAATTAAAAATTAACATGTAGTTGTTTTCATACAATATCTATCGCATATATATATATATATATATATATATATATATTTCTACTATGACACTGTATGGCTACTATGCCATACTAGAAACAACAAATCTCTAGTGACAATGAATGACAGATCGAGTAGAACTAATAACAGAAAAGATTAATCAGATTCAGATATACACTTTGATTGTCGTCTAGTTTTTCTTTTCATGTAGTCAAATATCTATTGTTCTTCAGTTAAATTCTGGTGTTATTTGATTTTTTGATCCGACGATCAAGCTATTACTAACAAACTAATTATGATGATACTATTTCATGCAATAAAAAGAATTAAAATAATAAATAAATAGACTCGTGTCGTTCACAATAGTTTTTAAAATAATATTCTCTTATTGTCTTTGAGTTGTTGATTGGATATGAGACACGTTCTAAAACAAGTCTACTCAGGAGATTTGCAAGCATCGGTGTCGTTTACAAGTTACACAATCCAGCACAAAAAAAAATTGAAAATCTTCAGTAAGAAGAAAAAACGGAACAAAGGTGAAAAAAAAAGAATAAAGACTACTTTTTGGCCCTGATGAATATATGGGTTTTTTATGCGCTCGCCATTATTTATCTCGACATTTGGGAATACAAAAAAAGAACATGTTTTATTATTTTAATTATCTCTTCATTGTTCACGATCTGTTAAACAACAAAACAATTTTCTTAGTCGATAAAGACGAAGACTCATGTACTACAAGCAAGATTTTTGATTACTATTCTTTCTATTGACACTTTCCAGAACAATTTTCCAGTTTAGAATTAGTTTATCGTTACGATTTTTCTTGTCTTTTCATATTATTAGGCTACATTTTAGCAACAAATAAAACAGATGTTCAATAAAAGAAAGACAATTAAGATAAAAAAAAACGATGCAAATAAAGAAAAACTTGATGAAAAACAGCCATTTTGGAAAATAGAATAGGAAAAAGAGCGAAAAATATCTAGTGAGCTAATAATTATAATTGAATATCTACCTGATTGTTGTTGTCGATACTTTTCCTATTGGTGGTAATTTATTACTATTGTTATCGAATAACAATGGATCATCGATAATAATTTCACGTGAATTATTGGCATCATGGATGACCTGAGATGAATTCGATACTGTATTCATCCATCCAACATTCGTAAGAGTCGTGCTTGTAACAATGAATGCTGGTCATTTACAATAAATGACGAAATGACAGTAGCCGAAGATAAATATCACCTCCGACAAACGCGTACAATCTCTAAGCCATCACACTGTTAATACAAACGCAAAAAAAGCGTCGTTCGGTGTCAATGGCGGCTATAGTATTATGTACATGTTTGCACACTGCTATTAGAGCTTTCAAAAAATGTTACATAAAGAAAAATGTTAGTGTTCACTATTGAAATAGATCAATTTAAAAAAAACAGTAATTACCCTTCAATTTTGCATGCATAACACAAGACAATCACATACATTCAAGTTAAGTGAAATTGCATTAGACATTATTTTTAAATGTGGTTTTGATATGTGGAAATTAAGTTAGTTCACAGAAGCAGACGTTGCCTCCAGGTTTCAGTTCACCGTGATACGAGAGAAAAAACGAGATTCCGTCGTGCAATTAGAGCTAAAACATACAAGCTAGTGTCACATCCTATCAAAGTGATTGTAGGATCTTTCTATTTGCGTTTATGTGTCTGCTGCTTTTCATAAAGAAGAGAGAGAGAGAGAGAGAGAGAGGGGCGAAGGGGAAAGCGAGAAAAAATATATTCAGGAAAGCAGAAACTGATATAACAGTAAAATCAGATTCGCTCGCGGTTCTTTTTGCCAGCAAAATAGTATTGATAAGTTCCGGACTGTATGCTGTCTTAGTGATTATCTGAAGAATTTTAAACTGAAAAAAACAGAAATTGTGTTATTAAGAAAATTATGGCAGTAGAGCATGTATACATCTAAATGTGCGTGTTTGTAAGACGTCGAACGGAACATTTGACCGGATATTCAGTGACATCACTCATTATGTTCGCGTGAGGGTAGATGGGCGGCAAAAATATTATTGTGTGACAAGCTACTTCCGTGCTCTCGTTGTCTGTATGCTTCACTACGACTATTGAGTTATTACTAATTTTCAGTGTTGGATGCGTCTATAAAAAACATACGAACGAAAATTTCTGTTAGTTTTACTATTCATCGTTAGCAACAACTTTTTACTAACAAGTCTCTTTTTTCAGAACCGTATATTAAAAAAAAAGAAACATTTTCTTTTTTCTTTCATTTGTAATTTAGTTTCCTTCTTGAATCTCATTTTTTTTTAATTTTTTTTTCTTTTGTACATCTAAAGTGAACCTTCTGTTTTATTGTCGTAGATGGAATCGTTTTTTCGCCGTATATCATCGATTGTTAGAAGAAATAGCAATAAATCTCCTGATATAGATGAACATGACGATGAAGATGCTGAGCAACAAGAATATTTTCGGCAAATGCGTGAACGCCGATTGTCAGCACCCGATATTCGTCGACGTACGGATGCAGCTGATCAGGTTCTTATGGGTTCTGATCAAAAAATTGCATTATTCGAACAAACTAGCTTGCAAAAACTGACCGCACAAACTAGCACTGGTCTTCCCACTCGTAAACAAAACAGGTCTAAAGGTATGCTATTTTTATTTAATTCTATGAAATAAATAAGAATTCCATTAACAATTCCATTTGAATAAAAGAAAACTAAAAGCGTTTCTCCTGGCCAAAAATATCTTAATGAAAAAAAGAAAAAGACTTCTTTTTGTATTTCGACCATTCAGATTGTTTTTGTTCTTGTGCAAAGATCTTTTTTAGAACTTAAATGTTAGACATCTATGTAATTTGCTTCAACAAATGACTCTAGGCTGTTTTTTTACAAATTATCTAATTTGTAATTTAAGCAAATTTGACATTCTTTGATTATTTTTCTTTCGTAAATGAATTTGTCAATTTGTCTATTATTCCGACACACCACTAGAGTTCTCTTGATCTCGGTTTCAATCAAAAGAAAGATATATATATTCCTACTGAAGAACACTTGTAATGATGATGGATAGTTTCTATCTGATTGTGGATGTTAACCAGGAGATAGAATTTTTATGTTCACTTATAACTATTGATATGATTTAGTAGATTTCATCTAAAAATACATAAATCTACAAACTGTACAACTAACTAATAATCAATGAAAAAAGTAGACTTAATGTAAAGAAGAAAAAAAAACTACCAATAATAAATTCTTTTTTAGACAGAGTTATTCATTATACCTATTAACGGAAACAATTTCCATCAAATTTCAGAACTTCAAACTTTTGAAGACGCCGTAGACCATAAGTATAAAATATAGTTTAATTTCCTTTCCTTTTACGTATGAAATTATTTTATCATTTACATTTGAATATATCATATGTTATGTCTTTTTAAAAGCAAACGATTGATATTTGAACTTATTCACATCTAACTAAAACGAATAAATGTAAAATGTTAATATATTTTTAAACTAAATTTATTGAACATTCTATTTTAAGATTGAAATAAAGTAATGATCTTGAAAAAATACTTTCAAGTAATGAAAAACAAAACATAGAGTGTTAAACAAATATTTACATTTTCACGACAAAAACGAGATCAACTAAATATTTTCTTTTTCTTTTGTATCTTCGCATCTATTCATTCGACGATATCGTTTTGAAACTTTAAGAAAAAGAATAATAATAATTATAATAAAATGAATGTTCTTCTTTTTCTTTATAAATATAAAAACAAAAAAAAAAATACGAAGTCAACTGTCTTTTATCTGTAATAGTTTTTTCAAATTTTTATGATTATAATGATTTATGTAACAACTTCTGATGTGTTCATTTGCCATATATCTGAATGAATTGTATTGCTATATGAAAATGACGTGTTTTGAATGTAAATAGTATACGGACAATTTAATTAGACTGTTTGAGAGAAAAAAGTATAACACTATTTCTCAGGTTACAATTCTATGGATTTAATCTCCGGAAAACTAGAAACGAAGACATGCTGTTGTCCTATTTATTCAATCTGCAATAATGTCACGTAAATTAGTTATTCACCTTTTTTTTTGCTCTATAATTGCTTCTTTTATCTTTCCGTGTAAATAAATGTCTTCGTATTACACACTTAGTCGATTTCCGTTTAGTATTTTTTTCAAATTTCTCTATATGAAGAATTCACGCCAGTTCTTTCTTTTTTTACAATGCACAGGCGAATAGATGCCCATTAATATTGATTTTAAGTTATGAACAAACATACAAACAGAAATATACTACGTGGCACATATAGTAAAACATTTTCTGCGTTTCCTTTCTTGTTTTGCTTTATTCTTTGCAACCGGAAGTCAAATCGTTAGAAATTTGTATTCTTCGCGAACAATGTTCCTAGATTGGATTAATTTGACAAAAGTGATATAGACATTCACTTGTATTTTATCATAGAGAACTCTGATCATACGATTTTCGTGATACTAATTGTTGTTTACATAGCAAAGGATATGTTATATAATATGTGGCTCAAAAGATAGAAAGAAAGATAATAAAAAAGATCTTGAAAACAAAAGACAAAAAGGCACACACACACGTCCACACTTACTCTTTTTTTCTCGTTCAAGACATGACTGTTTAAACGTCTACACTCATCAAAGACTTAAACTATGTTTCCTCGATGATTATTTCTGTTATTGTTCCAATGAGGCACAGACACGGAAAGAAAAGAAAATGGAGAATAGTAGTGTTGAAGAAGAAAAAAGAAGAAGAAAGAAGTACGAGAGGACCGTACATGAAAGAAAAGCGAGAATAATCATCATTTTTTTTATTAGTCGAAGTCTAAGTCTTACACCTGCATCACTAGATTTATCGGATAAACGTGCTTGCTTCCATTATAATTCTAGAAGTCTATCGTATTATACTTAGTTTTCATGTGATCATTTCTATTCATAATTATTACTTTTGAAGAAAGAAGAGAATAAATCCACTTGTAAACATTTATTATTTTGTTATTTAACAAAGCACAAAATACTTATGGCTAAATTGGGCTCGTTTTTTCGTCGTTTGTTTACTTCAAATTCTTCTGATAATCAGTGTTCATCATCATCATTAAAACCAGAAACTCGAAAGAGTGCACTTATCATTGCACCGTTGTCATCACCCAAATCAACAACATATAAGTCAACGCCAACGGCTAGTCAATCATGTTCAGTGTCGCCTCAATCACGATGTCATTCAATGATAAAACAAATAACTATGAATACTGATAAAAAAAATGAAACCCATAATTCTAATTTCCTTTCATCAGATGTAAATAAAACAGCTGTGCGTCGTGTTAGCACTCCAGTTACTATTCATACGTCAGCTCATCATAATTCTAAATATTCATCGATAACAGTCAATGGAAGTACGGAAGAAGCATTGTTGTCATCATTGCAACGTCTCTCAACGTCGTCTTCAACAACAACAAATAATGGTAATCCTAATAATAGTATCCATAGTTTAAGTATTAACCGTAGTGGTTTAGCAAGCCTATTGTCACGCCGTGATATTCGTTCAGCGTCTGTCAATTTATCGGTATCACCTAGTTCGTTAAGCAACAATCTAGTAAACAATATTTCATCAGCATCGGGTAGGTGGAGGAAGTTCTTTTGTTCTAGACATATAATTTGACACTTTTAAGTGTTCTACACAATCGAAGTATATATATATATATATGTATATGTCGTAGACCAATCTAGAATTCAGACAAAACCTGGATTGGTCTAGGCCATTCTAAGATCCGAGTTTGGACTAGTTCAATGTCGGATTTGGGCAGCAGTATCCGTTGAAACCTCCACTGCTACCTTGATAGTGGTTGGATTAGTTTTTCCTTGGAGAACTGAACAAAAACAATGGTGTTCCAGATAATACAGTTGTTGATGGAGAAATTAAAGTAGGATCCAGGAAGTTATGGATAAGTTTCTATAGAAGAGTAACTTCTATGCAAAATCATCCATAAGTGTTTGAGTCCATACTAATTTCCATCGTTGATGATTGCAATACCTGAAACACCATGGTCTCAACACATTTTGCCAATAAGTATTCCAATTCAACATGTATCTGAGACCTAATAGAGGTTTTAACGAAAAATTTCCTCTCAATCTGACATTGAACTAGTCCAAACTCAGATCTCAGAATGACCTAGGCCAATCCAGGAGTGACCTGAATCCGAAATTGGCCTACGACATATATACAGATCTGGTTGGATTATTTCTTTATCTTTTATTTTTTGCGCCGATTTTTTTCTTCTATTCACAATATAGATCAAACAAAGATGATTGGTGTTTATAAGGAAACGAGAAAATAAGAACTTAAAATAAAAGAACAATCATTTCTAATCAAGCAGAATCGAAATTGATCGTTTTTTTGTTGCTTGCTCTGATCTTTTTGTAATCTGATTTGCAAATTATAATCTATCTCACAAGCTAATTTAAGAAAAGATATAGAAATTTTTGTGATGTCAACAGATATCGATTGAAAGATATTTCTCATGTACGCTGTTTGTCATTGTAGTAGATGATTTGTGAATGATTTCGATTTAGAATGTGGCAACTTTTATGGATACCGTTGATATTAATGATGAAAATGATGAAAAACAAATACAGTTTTATCAACAAAGCTCGCCTATAGAAATGAAAGAAAGAATAGTTATAATGACTAAATTCAAAAGTATACTAATGAAAAAAATATGATGCATAAAAACACGAAGGCAAGAGGAAATAAAAGAACGCCAGTCTCGTGATTATAACTTCTTCAAATTGTCTTCATTTGAAATAAATGAACATTTTATAAATACAAGGTCGATCTGATTATGTGTATGCTTTCGATTTCCGGTGTCGGCATGCTGCATGCTCATTAGTTGAGCATGTCTTTTGGGAGTGTACTGACAGAGTTCAACGTTCTCAATCTTTTCTGCTTCTTACTTACTGTCATTCTGTCCCAAACGCAATAAAGAGAGAAGATGATTATTGAAAGATAGCTAAGAAAAATATTGTCTGCTTGTATGCCTCTAATTGCATTTGATGTCAATGTTCATCGATTTATAGAATCTTCGGTCGATCACAACTTATCATCGATAAATTGAGTACTATTGATTATCAAGATCGGATAGAATATTAAAGAGAGACTGAATAGTAATGAGCAACTATGCTTGACTTGCCAAAGAACTCGTGTCAATTTCATCTTTATGTATATATGTTTGACGTTATTTTATGAGTCAAAGTACAGAGAAAGCACATATACACATTTTGTAAAGACTCGTACTATGGTACACATTCATTTTCTTATATGTATGTGTGTGTATGTTAGTGTGTATCTCCATTTAATTATAGATTCAAAGTGAAAAAGAATGAGACAACGATGTAAACTTATAACAACGATAGCGACAAGGAAAACTCATCAAGTTCTTTTTCTCTTTTTCTTCTACACTCTTTCTCTTCTGCTTTTTCTTTCTTGCTACTACTAATAAAATTTGCGAGGCACTCATGATTGAATCGGACATGAGAAATTGGAAATTTTTCTCTTTATATGTCTTATTTATTTGATATAGGCACACCGCCAACACAAGTTGTCGCTGGTGCGCAAACATCACCACGCATTAGTATTCCATCAAATAATTCGCCATCACACAACAATGTCATAAGAGATATTTCACCCGTGGTTGAAACTGCAGTCAATACTAATTCCGATAGAAAAATGTCATTACAACAAAGAGGACGACGTCCATCTATGTTTGATCCAATTGATCCTAAAGAATTACAACAAGCATTATATGCTTCTGCGGTAAGTTATATTTCAGGATTTCATAAGGCCTGTTTAAATATTTGTCAACTATAGAAAGCTTCTATACCGACAAATCCAAAAAATGACGATGATTCATTTCGAGCTATTTCACAGATAAAAATTACTTACGATCGTGACGGTGAACATGTTTGTATTGATAGTCTATGTTTTGAAAATATGCAAATGCTTGATGCATTTTCGATTAATAATTATAATTATAATAACAACCCCAATAATAATCATACTAATAACATGGCCTTATCATCGACAACTAGCACTGGTACCAGTACAAATAATAATGATTTTATACCATTCTATTGTCGTTTCCGATTATGGCCTGAGAAACGTAGTCTATTTCAAACAAAAATAGTTCGTCATCCACGCTTTCAGTCATCTTATTTATTTGATGTAACACAATTAAATGATTTTGAATTATCATCTGATCAATTAAATAATCACTTTCTTGAACTACTTTTATATAAAGTAGGAACAACAAAACCATCATATAAAGATACTCGTATTGCTACTGTTAAGTATGATCTTGGTAACTTAAATGAAACTGATGAAGTTTCACTGAAAAAGTCATTGGATGAATCAGATCCAATATCAACAGTACAAGTTAGAAATTCATTTTTATATTTTATTAAATAATACTTTCATGTTATTATTAATTTTCTTTTTTAAACATAGGATCCAGATTTAGGTGACTTACTTGTTTCACTATCGTATTTACAAAGTGCTGCTAAATTAGCTGTTGTTGTACTTGAAGCAAAAAATTTACGACCGCTTTCAATTGAAAATAAACTATTTCCAGGTAAAGACTTTTTATGAGAGAAATAAAGAAACGAGTTCTTTTCAAAAACTTTTTATAGAAACATGTGTGAAAGTAACACTCTTTGATCGCAATGGTAAAAAGTTGAAACGTAAAAAGACTAGTGTACAACGTGCATCAGATTGTCCGACATTTAATGAAGAATTAGTTTTTGAATTACGTCGTGATATAACACAAGAAGTTATGATTGAATTGCGTATTGTTCATGAATCATTGTCGTATAAAGAACAACTTGGTTCTATTATATTTGGTCCAATTATTAATAATATGACGAAAGGATCAATTAGTGCAGAAAATATTTATTGGTCAACAATTTTATCTGGTGAATCTCTCAATGCACAATGGCAAATGCTAAAAACACCCATAAGAATAGAAGAATCAAAGTGATAAAAAATTTCTTTGTTTATGATAAATAAGTGAGAGAAAGGAAGAAACAGTCTTATATTTTTTCTTTTATTTGTGTCTCTATGTGGTGTCTAGTCATAATCTGTTTTGTTGGATAAAAGAAATATATATATATATATATACGACTTAAACAATGAAATAAATTAATTTATTGAATAACATCTATTTATACTGCAATAGTCATAAATAACACATTGTTGAACAAATAAGCCCGGAAATGAGAGACTGCTAGTCGATTTCTTTATACCTTCCACTTGTATAATCAAATAAAAATCTATTTTTACTGAAAATAGACACAAAAAATAGAGTGAACTTTCATCATGTTCAGTTTTGTCATGTATTAATCAATGACAAAAAAACAAGGTGAGATTTCCATTTGAAGTTTCGATCTAAACAAAAAGTTCAATTTATCCAGTGTGATTTACAAAATAACGGCAATCATGTCCCTAGACAAACATCTTGTAAGCAAGATCTTGGTCAAGATACAGTGTACAGATATGTTAACAGATCTTGGAAATTTAGGTAGAAGATAACTGTATTATCTTGTACCCAATATCTAACTACAGATCTTACATAAGAGACCATAAAATCTTGGATGCACACTAAAATAAAACCTGTTGCATTCTTTAATATTTTTTCAATTTAATTATTCCTCTCCAGAATTCCAGATGTTGGGATCTGACTGGCTATAAGTTGACCCGATATCCGTCGAGCCAATTAGGGTAGTCCTCTTTCGATCATCGACCGAAATCAGCATTCTCTCGAATAATCGAGAAATAATTGAGAAAAAAAAATATTTTGAAAATTTGTGTTTCGCATATTCAATCATGCTGTATATATACAGCTGTGTATGCATTAAAAAAACGGTGCATGACTAGAGACCAAGCAAATATGCTAATAATGTCGCTTTCTGTTTCGCTCAAGATCTTATCAGAAGATAATAGTACACGATATTTTTTCCATGATCTTGTCAAGATCTTAAGCATAGATTTATCTGATACAACTAAGATATGTACATACAAATTATCTTTTCGAGATCTTGATAAGATCTTACTTACCGATCCAAAAATTTGAAGATCTTGCTGACAAGATGTTCGACTAGGGGTACGTATCCTCGTTAGAAATAAATGAATTTTCTGGATCTATGAAAGAAAACGTAATTAAAGAAAAATAAAATATAAAATGGATCGATTATGTTTTTATGTAAAGATTTAAATTAATTTGTTATTATTCAAAATCAGAAATGAAACTATAAATTACTAATAGTTAAATTATTAGAAAGAGAAATGTAGTACAAATATTTCTATCCTTTTATTTATTTCATTATTAACAAGCAAGACATTAATTATAATTCTTTTAACAACATGCGATTTTTGTGCAGTAAGTTAATATTAACTTATGTATATAATTAGACCTGAAGTAAGCAAGTTAAAATAGTTATTATTTTCGAACTAAATAGACCACAATTATTTCAAATCGAACATTATTCTTTTTTTTTGATAATTCTTATTAACTTTATTTCAAAATATTCTTAATTCTGATTGACAAGATATCAGGCATTACGTTGTCGACTGTTGTGCTATGTCTGACGAGTGATTTTTATTTTCATAAAATTATAAGAATATATTTGCCTATGTGTCTATATTAGTCCTGTTCCATTGCAATTCATTTATTTGATTGCTATATATTTTTTCCTTAATAGTTCCATTGTCGTTTAGCTTGAGGCATTCTTTATTCTTCTTTGCCATTCTGAACAAAACTTATTTTTTGAACCTTCTTAAGTAACATATGATTGTTCTCACACGCATTTTCTTTTCAAAAAGAAGAAACAGTACTTCAATTATAGTTTCCAATCCATTAAGAGAAATATTTTCTAGATATATCTCTATTCACTTCAAAAGAAGCTTATATAGACTATTAATTAATTGTGTTACCAAGTATGTCCCATGAGGATGCATAGTGATCAATTGCTTCATTTATTTTTAAACGTTTAATAGTATTGTATCGTAAATAATCAAAAAAGGACATAGCTATGTAAAAATGATTAAAACATGACTTTCACGTGATGAAATTCTACTCGTTTTTGACGTAACACAAAGAGAGTAAATACATAAATACCATTCAAGAAGTCGTACGAAATGACGTCACAAAAAATAATGATATAACAATTTCATTTTTAGCATTTTATTTTACGTGATTTTATCTGCTTATGTGTTTAACATACTTTTTCAAAGTTGAGAAATCAGCATGTATCATTCTTAATTTTAGCATAATTACAAACTTTGAATATAACAATCGTATATAATAAGAATAGGATGAGTAATTGACGATAATATATTTTTATTTATTTTCCATTGACGATAAATTATTTCTAACACAACTGCTTCCAAATCATTGTAGTTTTTTCCAATAGTCTTAAATTGAAAAAGATCAGCTCATGTTTTCGACGCATAGCTAATCATTAATCTGAAAAGGAACCCTTGAGAAGCAAATAATTCTTTTTATCTTAGCAGACTATCTTTTTGTTCAATTAAAAGTCTACAGTCTTTAAAAGGAATTTGTATTCTTTATGTAACCATTTGTGTTGTCCAACATGCATTGTCAATGTTAGATATATTTGTGTTATGTTCTCTTCTTAAAATGGTTCTCTCTCGCTATGTGTTGACGTATGAAGAAACCTTATTGTTAGTCTATGTAATATTTTCTTCTGAAAGATGGCATAGAGTACTGTAACGTCTATTTACATTTGTCACTGGCAATTGAAATAATTAGTAATATTTTCTTAACTATATTTTGGTTGATGTTATGAAAGTGAAAACTATAATAAATTTAGTTGGAATGTACGCCGAATACAGAATGATGTTCTTTTCATTATCTTTTGTTTTTTCATGCTAAATATAGTAGTGAGTTGTAAAGTGTTGTGCGACATTCATTTAAAATCATTTTAATGTTATATTCCAACTTAAGCCTTGAAAGAAGTGCTCTAGATGTCAATGTAAAAATTTTCGAAAATAATTCGTCAAAAGCAGGATGGGTGTAATTTTGTTCAGTTCGTATTGCATCTTCTCGAAATGATGGCATAAACTTGTTGTGCTTGAAGACTGTCAGACACAGTGTAAATTCCTGGTTTTAATGAATCACGGAATGAATTGAATGCAAGTACTTTATGATTGAGAGTTACTGATTAAAAGTATGGGCCAAGATAAAACTGAAAATCGAATCCACCCTCCCTCCCCCCCNNNNCAGAGAGCGAATCGAACCGACTTTTTTTGATTCGAGTTCGGTTCGGTTCGTGTTTGCTTTTTCAAGCCGGTTTGAGTTCGGTTCGGTTTGATTGTATTAACATTGCAATATATATTCGATAATTATGAAATTTATTCTTTAATTTTTTTATTCACACAAAAACATCATTGACAAATTGAACATAGCAAAACACAAGATTACATAAAGTAAGACGACAAAAAAGTACAAAAAATAAACATAATATTATATAAGTCTTTTACTATTTTCTATTGAACGAAGAAAAAGAATATCGTTGATTGCGCTAGGCTCGATATTAGAACGACATTGTGTAACTAATTGTCCAGCAGCATATATTTTCAAGAAATAGATGATAGTTCAACTAATTAGATTTTTTCTACATTGACTTGTATTCATTCGTTTTTTCAATATCTTTTTTGAGTTCGATTCGGTTCGAGTGCAATTTCTAAAAATCAGTTTGGGTTCGGCTCGGTTCGACTGACTTTTCAAAAAATCGGTTTCAGTTCGGTTCGTTTTCGCTCTTTGATATGCACTGTTTCGCATGTATAACAGCACCACTCCTCGACTGTTTTCTTTTGTTCTGTCAATAGATGTGACTGACCCTTTTTATCTAGTGTTTTGCAATGTGTTTTTCTTGAGATATTGTCATAATTAAAAAAGGAGTAGTTATTTGTTCGTTATTACTTATTCGAGTATGAGATTTCTATTTTCCTCTCTAGCTTCGTTAGTTTTACCTTGTTTTTTAATTATATCCGTATTTCATGCCTCAACCATTACATCTTCAACTCATCACAATGATTCTCTACTTGTTTGCCATAGGATCATATGAGAAGAAAGTAAACTTTTTCTTCCCTATAACATGATAGAGGAAAAGAATTAATGATTATGCTCCGAATTTCTACAACCAAAACTTTCAGATGATATCTCTCTCTCTCTCGTTCGCTATTTTCAACTTTATATGAATTAATTATAACTTTTTAGTATAGCGATATTCTTATATGAGAATATTTCTTTTCTGACGTTATTTTCAATAAGCCTTACAGATTTTTTTTCAGAAAAAATACTCTAATAAGTTTTATCTTACAAGTAATGCAAATTTGCGGGTATCATCTTGATTGTAAACATCGAGTATTCTCTCGAGAAGTGTAATAGGTCTCGATATCAATGCATTAGTTTTACGAGTAACAATTGACAGGAAGAATTTCAAGAGATATTAGCATTGTGTCGCTGACTAGCCTGGTCTTGTATTCATGTCTAATTCATCCACTACAACTAATAGTAAAAAGAAATTTATTTCTTAAACATTCGATTTTTTCATTATACATTCAAACTCTTTTTCGATCGAGTTGAATGCAGGCATGATTCGGTTTGAGTGCTCAACTGCAAGTCTTCTTTTTACTAAGCTCATAACCATTTCTTAAATTGGTCGATACTTCTGAAATGGCTTCAGTTAGAAAAAAACCTATTAAACGAAAATATGCACATGGGAACTCATTGAATACACGTTATTATTCACTAGTCACTTAGGAGAACTATCATATTTTTGAGATACTAGTAATGGTGATGATGCAAGCTGATGTTTATGGAAATGGTTTCTCTTTTGTATTTTCGTCAGGACATACAGAAATAGTGTTGATTTGGAAAAATATGACATAATGCAATCAACAAAAATAGTAACTCAATTTCGTCAGAATGAAAATTAGGATTGCATTTTAAACAGTTTTCTGTTATAATTGATTGATTACCAAAAATATACTTTATATATTTTTTATTAAAATAAACAAGATTTTTTCGGTATCGTAGGAATTATTGATACATAGTTCTAATACTGTGAAAGTGACAACATCGATAATTTAATGGAAATAAAACTTTGGGGTATTAAAATTTCAAATGTTGTTCCCATCACAAAAAGTGTTGCCTATTTCTTAAATCAGACATATAAATTTTTCAATGCAGTGTATTTTTTGTTTAGTGCAAACGATAAATACTTACCTTGAAATGATTTACAGAAAACGGAGTAAAGTAAACCGAAATTATCTGAATAGATTTTTTTTCTCTAAATTCAGTCAAATTTTACAGGTAAAATATTCGCTCAAAATATTATTTTGGTAATTAGAGTAACGCTTAGTTCAGAAAAATTTATAAAGTATTGTCTATGAAGTAAATGTGGTTAAGATAATTTTTGCAACGATATTTTACCGAATTGAATAAAAGAAAGTTTAAACAATTTTTTTTCATTTTATAATTTATTTGAATAAAAAACAATAAAAACAAAAGTCAGCGTTATTTTTTCTTTCTTTGACCTTCTTTTGAATTAATTTTATCTTGGAGTTTTCTTTCTAAATATGGTCTCTTTTCTTTGTTTATTGGTGAATTTTCATACACAGGTTTCAGATTTGAATGTGTTGAAATATGTGTTTGTCTGATATCTTTTCGTGCTTGATGACCACAGCCATGTACTTCAGGCATTGAATGTTCAAAACAATAGCGCCGATTACAATATGAACAAAGTTGTCCTAATAGAGTTATTTTAACTTTGCACCGTTGTGCATTACAAATGTTATCTTGCTGACGAGCTACTTCTAATAGATCATCGATCGATGCTTCAGCATTCATAGATGCTAACTTGTTTTCTTTTTTCTTAACATTTTTAGGATGTACTGGAGCAACATTTAATGTGGAAGAAGATTCCGCTCCCTAGAATAGGTAATAAAAAATTATTCAATTTAAAAGAAAAAAAATCGTCGTACAGAAGTTTCATTCGTTGAAATAGTAACTGAAGATAATGGATTTACACGTTGACAATATATTTCATGCAATTGAATATTTTGTGGTGGAATTTCTTTATGGCAATACCGACAAAGATTAACAGGATCGAGTATAGGTGATTCAACCTGGCATATGTTGGTTTGATTTAAATAAAAATGAGAAATTACGAATAAATTTCAATTTTTACTTTTGTTTCATCCTTTTCTTGTGAGACTGAATCTTGATCAGAAATAGTTTTTGATAGTTTTCTATTTTTATCAATCTTTTGATTTGAAACTTTCTTTTCTTCTTCCAATAAAGAAAATGAACGAAACTGTTGATTCACATCTGTTTCTTCTTCTTCTTCTTCTTCTGCTCGATTCTCAATAATTTTCTTTGTTTTGCTAATTGTAATTGTAGGTTTTTTGCTAATCGTTATATGCCTTTGATCACCGACACCTTCACTGATATGTTGTAAATTATGTTTTTCAGCCAACTAAATAATTTATATCAATAGAGACTCTCAAATAACTTTCTATATACATACTTCATGTACATAATGTCTGCCAAACGGTGATAGACCATCTTCAAATTGTAATTGTTGTACACGAGGATCATTGAGAAAAGTTGTAATACGTTGATCAAGAATATTCGTCAATACATTTTCAAGTGTATTTGTTGCTTCTGATCGTTGATTTATTTGTTGCCTAAAAATAAAAATGTAGAAAATAAAATCGAATTATCTTCTTTCTGTTTACTTGGGGTGTTTCGATTGTTGCTTTGCTTGTTTTGTTTTACAAGATGCTGATGATTTTTTCGATGAAATTGTTCCTGGAAAAAAGTTGTTGTCTACAAAGATAACGATAGATTTTATTAAGATAAAATGAGGGATATAACTACCATCAATAAGTTCAAATGCAGAGCGAACTTGTGCATTTTCAAGCATATAATTAATCAATCTTTTTATAAATGGATCATGAGTAACTGTTTGTACATTACAAATTATACATAAATGTCTTCGCGCACGTGTTATAGCAACATTTATTCGACGAGAATCCGATAGAAAACCAACTTCACCTAAAAGAAAAAGAAAGTTATCCATAAAGCACATTTATCGTTCTCTTAATATTTTAGTATCTTTTAACTAACCGCGTAGATTCGATCTAACCATTGAAATAATAATAACTTCTTTCTCTCGTCCTTGAAAACCATCCACAGATTTTATTTCTAATGTTGGATATTTGCTTAAGAGTTTTTGGCGTAATAATTGTACTTGCATATTATATGGTGTTATGACACCAATTTGATCAATTGATACACCATAATTTTCGATGAGCTCTTGCACATGAATATTAACAAGTGCAACTTCACCTTCATTTCCACGAGAATTTTCATCGTCACAAGATATTTCTGGCATATCGTAACCAGTTGTATCAATGAGAAATAATGGGCATTGAGCTAAATTTTCATCATCCATTTCATATTGACTATCACGTTTTGAGATATTTGATAAATCTTTTAAAAGATGTGATTTAACTGATTTATCGGCAATTAATTTTCCTTGATAAAATTCATTTGATGACCAATTCATGATGGCTTCGTTCATTCGATACTGAATTGTTAACATACGGGTTATCTAAACAGTAGGTGGCAAAAAATATATTAAAAAGAAAATATAAACTGCTCATATTTAGCATTGTTTTTAAAACTGAAATTATGAACAAATAAAATATTTAATGAAATCTTAATTACAGATATTCTTAACATCTCAAATAATTGTCATATGTCTAAATTATTTTTTCTCATACGAAGTTTTTCTCAAGAAATTAGTTACCATAATAAAGGCATTTCATAAAATCGTAATATCTTGTTTTGTTTTATACGAACTTTATCACCGAATTGTTCAGTTAATCGTTGCATCAATGTAATTGCTAAACCATCTTTTGAAGCTTTTTCACTTAAAATTGTAGGCGGTAGTTGTAAATGATCTCCTGCTAAAACACACTTCGGTGCACGAAGTAAAGCTAACCAACATGCTACTTCAAGAGCCTAAAGAAATATCATAAAAACAATAAATTATATTGCTTAAATATCATATACTTGAGAACATTCATCAATAACAACTAAATCAAAATGATTCGGTGGTAATAATTTTAATGGACCATCATCGGTTGCTGATGTTAATGTACAAAGAATAACATTAACTGTTTTCATTGCTTCTCGACTGGCTTTTTCTTCATACGATCGAATATCTTTTCGCAAACTTTTTATTTCTTTTTTTAAGCACTCACGTTCACTTCGATTCGTTGACGATTTTCTCAATTTATTCTTAAATAAATCACATGAAATTAGAAACAAACAAATTGAAAAACAATCTAGTCTTACAAAACATTGATTTAAATCATCACGTATAGCATTTTTAACATCCTGATAATTTTCCAGAACAATTGACTCCAATGAGAAGCGTTGTATAGATTCAAGTAAACGTGCTGGATGACCAAGGCGGATAAGTTTCAATTGTTTTTTTCTTCCAAGACGTTCAACAAGATTATCAACGGCTATATTTGATGATGCACAGCAAAGAATTTTTGCATCACGTTTTAATGATTCTTGTAATATGTATTCAACAATTGTTGTTGTTTTACCTAAAGAAATTCTATTAAAAATTTCAATTAAAATAAGCAATTAGAACGTACCAGTTCCCGGTGGTCCATGAATGATAGATATATCACGGGAAGCTAATGCAAAACCAACAGCTTCTCGTTGTGATTGATCGAGATTTTCATTGAACCATTGTGATGGACCAGTATTGTGAGACAAATTTAAAGCACTCGGATCACCATTATCAAACGCAATATCAAGTAAATTATGAGCAATTCCTTGACGTTGTTTTACCATTAGCGTGAGACCACTAGAGAATAAAATAATAATGTCAAATGAATAACTATTTAGAATAAGAAAATCAAATCATCTCTATATGTTAAGCGAGCCTGATTTGCTTCATTCGTGAGTTCAATTTAAAATTATTGAAACTTTTTTTTTATCACTCATTTGATCTCCTACTATAATTCGCGTATCTATTGAAATGCGAAGCGTACTTTTTCTATAATGTGTTTCATCTATAAGATTCCCAGCGAATTTCTGATCTGTAAATAAATTAAGATCTAAAATCATTTGATTTATAATCAATGAAATAAAATGTCTGTCTATTATCATAATTTAGATGTCATTTAAACTTTACACACTGTTTCAATCGTCGATATGTGACATCATTAGCCATTTTAATAATCATAAAATGACATGTATCGCCTAATGAATTAAATTGCTCATCATCATTATCCTCAATAGTTATATGTATTGTATTCGTTGTTAAACGAAATATAAGACCATGAGCTAACGAAATTTGTTCATCGATTGAATGTGCTTGTTGATAGATAGCAGCTATATCACCTGAAGAAAACGACACACTTCTTTTGAAACAAATTGTTTTGAGAAAATAAACTCACCTGGTCCAAATGTTTGAGCACGTGAAAGAGATTCACCTTCAAAAACAAGAATTGTTCGTCCATATAGACCTGTATATGTATATTGAAAACGAAGTCGTGTGAGACATAATCCTCGTTCGGCAAGACGTTTTATTGATTGACCTTTCAGTGCTTCCCTATAAATCATAACAACTTTATGAAATCTTTTTTTCTTGTGGAAAATTCATTCTATCTCACGTTGATTGTTTTATTTCTTCTTCACGTTCTAGTTCAAGTAAATCGTGACATTTTTCAACAAATGACTCGACACCATTCATCTATAAATAGGACAAACATACTTTCTAATGTTTATTACAAGTTAGGTAAAATACACAAAAAAAATAGAAACAAGTGACTAAAGTCCTTTATCTTTTCTTCTTTTTTAATTTTAAAGCAAATTTAGCTGCCAACAAAAAGTGATCCGAAGCAAATTGATGATTTGGTAAATGAAGATCTAATATTTGATTTTGTCTATATAAATCATAACGGCTTAATAAATTTAGTCTATGTTGATCGTGATCTTGTTTCGTGTAAAATATATAATCAACTAAACTTGATTCATTATTAACACATGTTGTAACTTCGGTTAAATCATTTAAATCATACACAGAATTAAACTTTTTATTGTGAGTTAATATTGCTGATGATTTTCGATTCATATATGTTTGATAAATAAGTTGGTTCGTTTGGTTTATTGAATTGTTGCTTGGAAAACGGCAATCAGAAGTAACAAATGATGATGGTAAGAGTTCATTTGATGGAAGTTGGCAAGAAAAACGATTACTAGCAATAGTTTGTGGGATTTGACCAGATATTTCAATACAACGATATGTGTCATATTTGATTTGCCCATCGATTAGAAATTGTGAAAATGGAGATTGAGGTTGTGCATTAAAATCGCCACAAATAATGATAGGATAACAAGTACTTAAATTAGAATCTTTAAGTGATAATCGATCGATTTCAGCGAGAAAATACTGTATTTGAGCTAATTTGATATCACCACGTTTTGGTGAAAACAATAGATGAGTTGTAGCAACGCAAAACAAATCATCTGATGTAGCGTTCGGTGTAAATGGTTGAAATAGAGCAATCAAACCACAGTTGTCTCTGAAAAAAAAGCATAGATGAAAAAAATAGAGTATTGAATTGCCATTAGATTTCAAAAAAAAAAGAAAAAGAAACGCAAAAACATTTCGGTTTGTATCAAGAGCATTTAATCCTGGAGATTTAGCAAGATTTTCTTCTTGAAATTTTGATAATGACTAAAATAGGATGAGATGAAAAGAATTCTAAAAATTGTTGAACTCAACGTGTGTATAGTCATGAATTTCATTATTTCAGAAATTGAAAATTAAACTTGTACCACTATGTTATTATTCTTCATAGGATCAAACACTATCGAATAATTAGGGATTGACATGAATTTCTATCATATTTAAAAAAATTTAGTAACCAACGATTAGTTCTGAGTGTACCTGTCTAAAAGTTGAATATTTCTTTGAAAGAATGGTACTGTTTTGCTGGCAATCAACTTTAATCGATCTTTTTTATAAAATAAACAACATCCATCTGATTTATCACCACTACGTTTAATATAAATCGAAGCATATCCTTAAAACATATTTAAAAAACAATAGATTTTTAAGCGACTGATTTTGTTTTTACCGTTATCAGACATATTTGGGCGAAAATCATGCTTATAATGATCTTTTTGCATTTCTTGCAAACAAATAATCTAATGTAATGAAATTAAAAAGATCTTGACTTTCCTATAAAGTTTTTTTTTAAATCATACATCAGCATTTTGTTTTAAAATTTCCTTCAGTAGCCGTTCTTTTCGTTGATTCCACTCGAGACTTCTGTCTCGACAATTATCATATAAAAATGGGTTACCTTCAATTAATCTTTGAGCAAGAATATTATAACTAACTATGTGAAAATTAAAATGATGATAGTGACTTCTAATTAAACGTTCTTCATAATTTGTATTAGACCATAAACGTTTTGGAAGATTAGATTCAACTAGAATATATGAATTTACAAATAAAATGATAAATATAATATAAACACTTACAAAGTGAATCTTTTTTACGCTTATTAGATATATTAATTGATGATGAAGATTCTCTTGAACGTTTATGCATTGACGTGAAATTAGGATTATCAAGAAAATAAAGTTGATGTTCAGAAAGTGTATTCGTTCGTTGAGAATACGAAAAAAGTGAAGGAGATTGTTGTGGTTGAAACCAGGAATCCCAATTTTCACTTGAATGATCTTCAACTCGTTTTTCTATGTCTAAGTGATGTTGTTGACGAAATCGAGGATTCCAATGAAGAGTGGGTTCCCGTGGTTGATGAGTTAATTTCAAAGAATGAAGATTAATTATATATTGATTCAACTGTGAGCCGATGTTTTGACTCACATCGTTATGATATTCACGTGTATTCGATGAAATACAAATGTTAGATAATAGAGAACGGGTTAAATGTTGGGAAGAAAAGTAAAAATTAATACGAGCTACCAATATAAGCATAGAACATCGAATCAATGAAAAAAATTGAAAAAGAGAAATAATTTCACAATTAAATTGCACACTTCTTTTCCTTGTACAGAAACTTGTAGTTATTATGCAGTTTATAAAGCCAACAACTACATGAGTATCTGATTGGTCAAAACAATCAGCCATGAGATGCCAAACATAAGCCTCTCTTCATTCATAAAAATGGTAGACTTCCAAACTATTTAAGAAAATCGACCGACTACTCATTAACACCATGATGTGAAATTCTATCAATTAAAGCATTGAGAATAATCTATTTATAGAAAAAATAAAATAGATTCTTAACCATATCAAACAAATGCAAAAAAATTGAATTAAGAAATTTCATAGATCGATGTCGCTACGTATACATACCATACATTTTTAATGTAGTGTTGTGTTAATTCGTATTATGTTCTTGAGTTGATACTGATACGATAGTTCGATGTATATTTTGTGTTATACAATCATAATCTGTGTAATAATTAACAACCGAGCGATGTTACTTCAAAGATGAAACAGAAATAAATGTATACTTTATTTTCGGTCTTCAACTCTTTTCTTACGAAAAAACGAAGACTTTTAGTAAGTATGAGTATACACGAAAAGATTCTTCGTAGATCGAGCTTCAAAATATTTCACGATTTATTCATATTTATCACACTTCTGACTAATGCATACTCTCATACATTCTGCAAGGGAATAACTTAGTCAGCGTTAGTTATTTTATTTGTTACAGAAAAACATTTTCGAGTTTTTACTAGTTTAGATTCTATTTCTGCTATCAGGGTTCCTTTTTAAATAAATAAATGGAAATAATTTCCTGATAAAATAATTTGTTATCAAACGAATATATTGTTGTATCCTCTTTATTTTTATTACATCGATATTCTTCCTGCTAGGATTATATACACACCCTAACCGATCATTTCACACAATACGCAGTATTTGCCTCTGGAGTTTCTCTTGATATTTTTTCATATGGGTTTTAATCACCGAAGACGATCGCTTCTCATGGGTCAATTGTATTATTGATAATTCTAGATTTTTTGAAAATACTTTTCATCCTCGAATTAGCCATTTAACTACAACGACAGACTTGTGTACAGATTCGAACGTGACTGAAAGATTTCGTGCCCAACATAGAAAACGCCAAAGCTATTTATTGTAAGAGAATTCCAATCAATTTGCAATTATATAATCTAACTTTCAAAAATAAAAAAAGCAAAATAATGGATACGATGTGTAGCTGTGAGTTTTCAAATGATCATAAAGGTACTGTCGTTTGAAGTGAAGATCTACGCTTGCATACACCCAGAGTAAGCCAGAGTTTAGTACTTTACATCTAGCTGTACCTATAGTGGTAGGAGTGACTTTGTTTCAGTCCGAAAACGGAAGCTCGATTACAATTAGATTAGAGAGTATCTAGCTCTGGTTAAAGATATATGCTGTCGATACTATCGACTCGATAGTAGCGAAAAATCTTATAGAAACAAGAAAATGATTACTGAATAAGTGAAGAACCTTAAGTAGAGCCACGATCATGATAAATTCTAACTTCGTCAAGACTAGAAGCATTCACTGGCTAACTACTACACATTTATGCGACTCAGCTATAGACTCATTCACATTCAACCAATTCAAATAAAAAAGCAAGAGACGATCCCACAATTATTCTCGTCTTATGCCGACTATCCATATTCAGCAACTATAAAAACAATATAATAATAAAACTGCCATATTTTATAAGGCTTTCATGGTTATTAGAAAGATTATGTGTATATGTTAATCATAACGAAGTTTTCACGAGAATTATATCATTATCGAATACTATTTTTGTTATTATGATAATAGATCAGGACTCGTAACTTGACCTCCTAGTTCCATGTCGGTGGTTTCGTTTGCTGGTTCTTGTCGTTCATCTTCATCTCGTCGTTTGTATGACACCGGAGCGAATGCTACCATAAAAATAGAAACTACAACACTGAGAAGAACCCATAAATTGATAACTTGATATCGGTCAGAGCCAATGACAAGTAGAATGACAAAAGTAACATTGTTCCACTGTACAAGTACAGAAGCGGAAAGAGATTCGGGTAGAGGAAATGTTATCTCACGAGGGAAGGTACCTGTGTGTCCCGGCGATTTTAACGAAACCTACATAGGTTAGTTAGGTCCACTGTTCGTATCTCATCTATGCAGATTTTAGCTGCCCAGACTGAACCAGTGATGCTTTAGAAGCAAAATGTTTTTCCATGTCAAATCCTGAGGGGGACCATGGGCATTTTTTCGACTGAAACAAAATCACAAAGAAAATCTTAAAATATTGATTATTTGGTTTGTTCTTCGCTACTCATTTAAAATATACAATCAGTTATGATTTACGTTGTACCCTGATTAGTAGAACCTCGACCAAATAATATCTAACGGGTGGGCCAGAATAAATGGCGGTCTCCGCATTTCTTGAGTATTTTCGTCAATTTTCATATGTTCGAACTGAGCTTTTTTTGAACGAATCGTCTTTCGATTCTCTACAAAAATAGTCTTCTTTATTATCTTAAATAGTTTCCTTTAACTTGAGACAATCGATACAATCGATTGGCCCAAGATGAACAGCTTTCAAAAACATCATCGAGAGAAACTTTGCGAACAGCACGTTTCACTTCGTTAATTAATGTCGTTTTAGATGTTACTGCGTCCCAGTTAACTTGATGTGCGAGTTCGTCCCATATGCAGTAATCTAATGAGTTCAAATCAGGACTGCTTGAAGGCCAATGATCTTTGTCGATGAAGCATGGAAAGTGCTTTTCACACCATTCTTGTGATTTCGCATGAATGTGTGGCTTTGCACCGTCCTGCTGAAAGGTCCAATCAGCTCCAAACGCATCATGACCAAACTTGAGAGCAACCGGTAGGACCTCCTTGATGTATCGATCGTGGTCTACTGTCCCGTCCTCGAAAATGATTAAAGGTGATACACCTTTAGAACAAACTGCAAGTCAAACCATTACTTTTTGCGGAAACTTACGTTTTTGCCGAATACCACCGTTGGTATCAGCAACTAAACGATTAACCGCCCATATTCGATCGTTTAGAGAATTATAAATTCCATCAATGTCGAACATCTTCTCATCAGAAAACAAAATTTTCATTGTGTTTTCTTTTCGAAAGTTTGTTCGTATCCAATTAGCAAACTTCATTATTTTTTCTTTGTGCTCATTAGTGAGCAATGGTTCGTTTTGTATTTTGTAGGCTCGCAGCCCTAGATCATTTTTGAGTATTCGTCGAGCACTGGTTCTAGAAATATCCAACTCACGAGCTACTTTTCGTGATGAGACAGGTTTCCGGTGCTCCAGTCGATTTTTTACCTTTTGTATGGCTCCTTTCGTCCGAATAATTCTGTGACACCCCGGTGAGCTAGACAGGTTGATTGAACCGGTATCGCGTATGTTTTCGCACCATCTTTCGATTGTCCGAAGACCGCTTAAACCATTGAAATCGCGAAAAAATTTTTGTCGGCCCATCACCACTTTGGTACTTTGAAAGTACCAAATTTTGAAAATCTTTACTTTTCATGAACACAAGTAAATCCAATGAAATTGAATTCATAGGGAACTACTCTGTCTTGTAGAGAATTGAAAGGCGATTCGTTTAAAAAAAAATTATCCGGAACGAATGAAAATTAATGAAAATATTAGAAAAATACAGAGACCGCCATTTATTCTGGCCCACCCGTTGAAATCTAACAGTATTCTGATAATAACACTTTCTAAACGCTTGGTGATTGAAAACTATTTCGGTCAAGAAATATATGATTTGTTGCATCTTAAGCATGATATAGATTATAATACGAAGAGCTAAATAAGTAAAATCATGCAATCATCTATATATTAACTGCTACGCTAGTTCTTTCAACTAAATGACAAGTACAATAAAATAATAGTCGATTTTTTCCGATAAATTATAGTTAAAACTAACCGATATAGAACTGAATGTTCCCATCGATGAATCTATATATCGACATACATAGCATTGGGAACTATTCATAAATCACTGCATCTATATTGAGTAGTGGAGGTATTCAGTTAAGGTGAAAAGAGAGTGACGAGCATGTGATATAATGAGAGTTGGAATGCAAAAAACAGGACGAATAGACGAGTTGCCTTTATATGTATGCTTCCTGTGTTTTTATACGGGGTACTTTTATGAATGGTAACAACAGAATACACGTGACAAAACTGAATCGATGACTAATTTTCATGTAGAAACGCACACATTCAACAAAAAAAAGATGTGCATTGTCAAGAAAATTACAGCATTTTCCGCTTATTGTTGCGTCATGTTGTTGAACTCATATGATGAAAATGAAGGTGACCGTTCAATTCGTCGCACGACAGTTCGTCCCAGGTCGACTGATCCGATATCGGATCCGATAAGAACCTGGAAATATCCTACAATCCGATACAATTCTATCGGATTCCGGGTCGAGGAATCGATGTCGGATCCTCAGTGTCGGAATCCTATGAACTTCCGATGGCATCCAACGGTTTTTCGTTGGAAATGATAAGAATCCGACACTGAGGATCCGACATCGATTTCTCGACTCGGAATCCAACGATAATTCTGTAAGATCTGACAGGATCCGATAAAATCGTATTGGATTCCAGTCGGATCGGATGGGTTCCGATAGGTGCCTACTGTCGGATTGCTCGACCTGGGGTCGCGTTCAATTCGTCGCAGAAAAGTTTCTTTCGTTCTGTTCCTCACTATCTATCTGCTTGACCTCTCTTAATTAATTCTTTTTCTTAAAGATGTGAAATTGAACAATTAATTTGTCTTTATTTTATACATTATACATAACATAACGATGAAGAATTTGAGAACAAAAAAAGAATAACCAAATAAAAAACATTTAAAGAATAATGTTAGCTGCCATATTTTTAAGAATTCATCCAGTTGAGATGAGTCGAATGCGTTGACCAGCCGAGTAATACGTTCGTTCAATCTTCGATAACAGGCTTCTTCGTCTTGATAATATGACCTTGGAGAATCTTCGCCGTGTCCAATTCGAATTTCGATTGTTCACGATGAATCTTCTCTGTCAGTTTCACGATGTTTGGATGACTTATTGAGACACGATTAGCAAATGCGTTGTGCCAGCCTTCCACGGAATTGTTGGAACGAGGTGTAGCAGCGATAACACGATCATGAATATTCCATAATTTGTGATCAAATAGAGGCTTCTTTCGACCAGTTCCTAAGAATATCGAATACATTTCAAATTTTTCAATAATTAAGAAAAAAATTACCTCTTCTTTTTGGTTTACCAATCCAAGTTTTTTCGAAATACGCGAGTAAATCGTCGGTGTCATCATCGAATTGATCGGCAATTAAGTCAAAAGCAGTTGTAACTTCATCTAATGAAACAAAAGCAAGAGCAATCAATTTTTTTACTTTTAAACAAAAACACTCATCTTCTCTATATTTGGTTGCCAATTCTTTGTTTTGAACTTGCCGCCATATCGCTTGCGAAAAACGAAAGAGACATCCTATAATAAACGTTTTAATTATCTTTTATTTTTTGTGAATAGATTAGAGCGCACCTTTGTGTAAAATGTTAGGTAGCATCCCTTTGACTGATTTGATTGTACCAGACTCGAAATCAGTCATAATTGATTCAGGTTGGGAATTGTCTTGTTCAAATAATTTTTCGAAGAATTGATTGTAATCATCGTTGCATTTACCAATTAGCAACCCATGTACGAGAGGAATAATTGCATTAGTCATCATCGCATGTAATGTAAAGAGTTGATAATAATCGTCGGGACACACCTACATGAAAGAAAATTAGAAAAAAAGACACATGTGATTGATAGTTTACTTTGAAGGTTCCATCAACGAACCAATGTTTGTTTTGCTTTAGAATAGATAAATTAGTTTTCGTTGTAAAGATAATTAATTTTTTTATCTTCGTGTAATATGAAGTCTTCATCACGGCACGTTTTTCGCAACTTTTCTGGTAAACGACCATCGACATCGACTGTTTCAGTAGTACGTTGTCGTCGAATCGTGAGCGAGAGCCCGTCACTTCTAGGAAGTTCACCAGCAACACTCAATGGATATGTGCGTAAGGCTAAATTAATAATTGAGCTGGATGATTCATCTGGCATCACAGCACGAGTTTTTATTTCGTTCTTTAATTGGATAGCTGGAACACGATCAGGATGTGGAGCATGACAATGTGCCGTTGGTACCCAGGAGAGTCATTCCGAGGCTAGGATCTTATCAGATTCCGACAAGGGTCAGACCGTGAATATACCAAATATCCATGGATTCCAATAAACCAACGAAATCCTATAGGATTCCGGGATCAGGACCTACAGTCGGATCCTTGGTGTAGGATCCAGTATTGGAAATTAACGGAATCTGACATGAACGTATGACCCTAGTGTTCTTATAAGAAAATATGCATATTCATCCCAAATTAAGAAAATGTTTTTTTTTCCGTCGGAACCGACAGTCAATCCGTAACCCGGAATCCCATCGGATTCTGTTGGGTGATAGGATCCCATCAGATCCGATAGGATCCGTCATAGGATTCATTCACCTGGGTAGGGAAAGAAATGCGTCCATGGATAAATTGGTATGACAACGTGCTTAATTAATAAATAATTTTTATTTGAATTAATTAATTGATGATATTCAAAGTCAATTTACCTTTACAATCACGATTTTGACAACGAAAAATCAATTTTGTCGTTGTGGTACGTTCTGCGCTGTAGATGTAGCTTTCATGAAGGAGCAGTAGTTTTTGCTTTTTCAGAAAGGAGTTTTTCGATTTGAGGCATCTTTTTGAAATGTTTTATGGAGTAAATGTTGAGATTGAGAAATGAAATATACTTTCAACATCATCACTGTATATATGTTTTTATTCCTATCGCATAATTAAGAACATTGGCTCAACGTTATCGTTGATCTAGATTACGTTGAATTCATTAATTGTCTGACAAATCTAATTATACTTCGTTCACTTTTGCTCTATTATGGCTAGATCTGATTAACATTTTCTATTGATCCGTTTTTCCAATTAAACGCAGTATTAGTTACACAAACAATATATTAGAAAATGTTTATTACAGCAGCTTTTATAAATGAAAGAAAATATTTAGATTTTCGTCATTATACGACGTTTCGATAATTTTATTATCATTATCAAGTATAGGTACAAAGTGAAAAATCGCTTTAACAGAACAAAATTACAGATGTTACGATAGTATAAAATTAAGGAAAAGGATTGTTTATAAATAAGTATGGAAAGTTTATATGTGTGACAATAAAATAGATATTACATAGTGAAAGGATTGAATTAGGATAAAGTACTATTGAAACAGGTGAATATGTTATACAATATGTTATAAAATGGGACATTTATGGTGACAATGTGAGTATAATTAAAATTAAGGATGAGATGTAAGTTAAGTAAAATGAGAAAATATCACTAGATAGATAGTATGAGTAACTTAGAATACAGAACCAACTGAAAGAAAAAGAAAATTTGAATGATTGAAAGATGATGAGTTCGTGT
>OENM01000525.1:0-26579 GCA_900239745.1 Rotaria magnacalcarata
GCGTAGAGCAATTGAAAAAACTGTGGGCTATTACCTGATTTCATCAGAATTGTGCGTTTAATAAAAATTCAGAAAACCCTGGGTTTCTGAAAAACCAAGTCTCTAGAAATCCAGAAATAGTTTGTTGAATAACTGCGTATCTTCTGTCTTTCGATAGCCCCAACATTTCTCTTTCGAATGGTGAAAACCACAGCTCTCTATCTTCTTTCTAACAAAATCTATTCAAGTTACAGCGAAGTCTCTTATATTTTGAAATGGATAATAATTAGAACTAATAATTATGTAATAATAAATAGTGAATATTGATTGATTTCGTTTTGGTTTGGTTTGAAAGAACATGCACTGTTCATAGTCATTTGTAACAATATGAAATAAAAGTGATGCATCTAATCAATCAGAATAGAACGTTCGTTGCAACACATGTTTCACTGGATTTTTGCATCTGAAAAGATATGGTTCATTCTATTCATCGAAAGGTCTTCAGAATCAGCATACATTGTAGAATGATATTTCTGTTTTTGAATAAAACGCTACTAACGAAAATATTTTGATCTCAGAACACGCTTTGCGTACCGGTAGAAAGAAGCGATATTTGTTAGCAAAAAGAAATGTAACTATTCTTCTAGTAATTACAACTTAATTGTTTATTGAAAACGAGCCACCATCATATAGATCAAGATAGGAAATCCTTAACAGGTAAGTTATTATATTACTAATCATCTATATGATTAACATGTAGAACGAGGCATTTTTAAACAAGGTTTCATTCAATATTTTGATTCGAAATGGAAACGAATTAATAAACAACATTATTTTCAGAATAACTTCTATATGATTGAAATGAAACAACAAGAGTTGTTTTTGACGCAATAACTCAGGTTCTAATTTTTTTCTTTGATCTCTCTTTATTTATACACAATATTATTTGTACTAGGGGTGTACAGCTCACGCTCATTTTGAAATGAGCGCGAATGAGCGATCGTAAGCATGAGCGTTTTCCGTTGTCAATAACCAAAGCTGTAGCTAATTTTACTTCTTTATAACTAGTGCTACGAACCTCAAAATCACTCGTACTCATTCAATCCCCATAGCTGGTTGTCACTGATGACCGCTCACGAAAATGAGCGTGAGCTGTACACCCCTAATTTGTACAACAGTACGAGTTCTTTGTTGATTCGTCGGAATATGCATGTATAAAACCGAAACTGTATATTAAATCATGGGATTTAAAATTTATAAAATGTCTTTAGTTTCATTAAATCAATAGATCTTTATAGGATGAGTTTGTTTGATATTCATAGGTTTTTTTGATTTCATTTACGAGTAAAGAAACGTCCAAAAGATAATGTCGTAAATTCAGTGAGAAAGTAATTGTCACCAGTAGTAAAAATCTCTTTTTTTTAGAGGAATCAGTTTAATTTATCTTGGAAATGGATGTAAGATAGTTGATTTTGTTGTAAAACATTGTTTATCCTAAAATAGTCGAAAAAGTGTCTGACCCACAGAAGATCGAAAGTTCTCTCTGAAAACCACTGAGAGACCTGTCTGTCCTACTTACTACCTTTTCATATTTCTTTTATTAAACATATTAGCAAAACTTACTGTAAAGTATTTTAATAAAAGCTATCAGAGACAAATGCTAGAAACTTCAGCTTGTAAAAACCAACCTGCTTTCTCTCTAATTGTAAACATGATGACACAATCAAATCTAATATTGCCTACAAAAGATGCAGCAAACACATGAGTAATTTCGATTTTTCTCTGACTTTATTAGTATACTAAAGTCGTGCATACAAGACATAAAATGCTAAATTCATTGTAAAGAAGAATAAAAATGATTGTTGCAGTCAATAAATCAAGTGAATAGGCATAGCTTAAGCTTGTACACGAGTTGACATGTGTTCTATTCGATCGACAGAGATCTCATTCTTGAATTGATTCCATTAGAAAAAGCAAAATAGAGTTGGAAAAAACTTTAGTAAAGCAACTGTTTGTATACATATTTCATCTACCACACTTGTTCGCCCAGTGTAATTTTCGCTTCTATGAGGGACAAAATAAAGAACATCATTGTCTCCTACTAATTCCTTTTCTTCATTACTAAGACATTATTATTGCTAACAGTGAATAGTCATATGTACAGTAGTTATTACGAATCGTTGAGTGTTAAAAGCTGTCTATTATTCGCCATCGAAGTGTACAATATGAAAAGGATGAAGCTATATCAGATCGATGGTGATATTGTGATTCAATTCGATCAGCCACGTAAGTGCCATGAATGTTATATAATCGCTGAAACATTGGTACATGTAAGTTCATTGATAGTATTGAAATATTACTAGTATATTTTATTCTCGTGCGTATAGTATTAAGATCGTATCGCAGAACATATTCGCAAGAAAAGGATAGACTTGCCTGATGAATTTTCAACTCTTGTAAAATCTACTAAATTACATTACTATAATAAATTTGATGGGGATTATGCATCCATGGCCTGCTTTATGGTCTATTAACTCCTCATTAAATTTTTCTTTTGCACGTGTGTGTGGCGAAATAAAAAAATCATAATTGTAACAATAATTGAACTATTGGAAGAGAACGATGGCAAACTAGCAAATGGTCAGAATGAACGAAAAAGATGAGATCCAAATTAGTATTAGTTGAACGCATCAAAAGCGTGATCAAAAAGGATCTGTCACGAACCAGAGATCCGTCAAACATTATTTATCTATCAAAGAATCTAGTATCTCTCAAGATTTTATTGAAATATTAAGCACAATTTCATAGAATGTTTATTAGTAAAAAAAGACATCATACTATGGACAAAAGTTCAGTTGAATCCGTCGTTTGTAGATTTTCTTAATCTGCCATTGCATCTACCTGTGCTCTTTACTTTCATTCTTTATCTTACTAACTGCATCACAATTATAAGCAACCAATTTCAAAAGTTTACAAACCAATAGCGATATTTGACTTCTTAGCCGATGAATCTCAAGTAATTTTCACATAGAGAAATAACCTTCTACGGGGGATTATTTTTTTTGTAAAAGATTGTACGTAAGATTGAATGACCTTCATTTGAAGGTTAAAATCGTTTGTTTCATAACAATCTAAAAATCAGTTACTTATTAATGGTTCACTTCATTGAATTAAATATAATCCTTCACTATACTAACTTCTATTTGTCCAGTTGGAAGCATGTCTTAAAATAAAGAAATCTTATTATGTATTTTAATATCATAAGATTATGCAGTTACAACTAAAAGTTAACTTTATAGATAAGACTATTTAAAATTATTCTGTTGAATAGAATATATTGTTTTATTTTTATTATTTAGCCGTATGCATAATCAGTATTTAAAGTAAGCAGCGAAAATTTTTATTATAATAATATTAGCGAACACAAAAATACCCAAATTTCTCTTCACACAAAAATAGTTTCTAAATAAAAGAAATCGAAGACAAACATAAACACACCGACAAATCCAGGTATGTCAAAATATATCCCAGCAGGTTTAATACAAGACTAATAGGAATAAAAAGAAATATTTCATTTTTCTTGATCAACAAACAGTTAGAAAAAAAGAAAAGCATTGCTGCTAAGAAGTATGTTTATAGTCTATATAGAACGTAGAAGATAATAAGTATTTGAAAAAAATTCATTCATTTAGGAATTTATCATCAAAATAAAAGTTATGCTCTTCCTTGGTAAAACAAATCATTGGAACAAAATGAATCGCACTGTTTTTGCTTTCATGTTTGCGTAAAAACTGCCTGAGATAATAAGTTAGTTTTCAATGTGAAAAAATGTAAGCAAGAACGGAAATGTAAAGAAAGCAACAGCAGCAAGAAGTTTAACCAATCGATGAAAACAACTCGCTTTTATATAGAGTTTTATAGTTTTAGTTAGTTTTCTGTTTCTAATCTTGTGTGAGTCGACGACTTCGTTCAATTAACACATCATCATCAACGTCACAATGGCCATCCGCATAACGAAAAGCTGAATAATACTTATGCCATGGCTGAGTACTCTAAATAAAAATATTTATGTTTCTATTTAACAAAAGAATGAAAAGATTTTTCTTACATAAGATTCTAGATTACGTCGAAGAGTATGAAGCACTTTGTCGCTTAGTTTGCCTGCTGGCGATTGTCGATGATGATAATGAAATGGATCGCGAGCTAATGTCGTACTTGTCAAATAAGGCGATGTACTACGCGAGTAGACAGCTAATAAGAAAAGAAAATAGAAGTTTGAAAATAAGCATATTCAAGTTAATCACAGCGATGGAATAGGGTTATACAAAAGACTCGAAAACAAATTTACCCGGTGAATATAATTTATGTTTGAACTTTGTCGTAAAATGTTGCTAGAAAAAGGAAGCAAAATAACTTTCGTTAGTATTTGATTCGATTGAACACTTTTTTTTCTAAATCCCAACCTGCTCTAAAGATTTGGCTCTGTGATTTTGTTCACTATGCATGTAATGTAATCGACATATAGCACAATCTATAGCCGAATGAAATTCTAGATATTTTACTAATATTAACAAAATAGAAAAAGAAAAAAAAGGAGATAACTTACCATCATCTGAATTGTGAGAATCATAATCGTTATGTAGACATGTTGTTGTCGAACGTAAATTAGAACGTCGTTCAGGTGTTCGTGAACGACCTCGTACTTCAAAATCAGACAATTGATATGGTTCCCATTCACGACGAGATGTTGATATCGATCGAGCTCGTGGTCCTCTTGAACCACTTCTACGACGATTACCTCGAGAAACTGATCGAGAACGATAATCGCCATCGTTCAATGAATGCAATGACATCGAACTGTTACCACGAGATAACGAATAGTCATTTACAACTAAACCATCATTAAACACAGAATGAGATAGAGGCTTACGGCCAATTAAATCATTATTAACCTATGAAAGCAATCATTATTGTTGAATTGATACCAATAAATGAACTTACGTGTCGTACAACAAATGGTTTTCGTCCCACTGTTTTATCAATCGCAACAATGTGTTTAACTTCTCCAGGTATAGCTAATTCACGTAATTTTGCCTGTATTTCAGGTTGTGAATAATCATTTTTTACTGCAGATGATATTGTATGTGATGTTACTGAGGTTGATACAATAGCTGAATCATCCAATGAAGAACTATTACATTATAAATATACTTTTTCTTATTCTATAAATAATAATATACAAATCAATCATTACCGATTTGGAAATGCAGATGATGGTCTCCATGTTAATGACTTTGATCGTTTTGGCTAGAAATAAATAAACTGTATGTGCAAGAATAAATAGAAAAATATCTTACACTTTTTCCATGTGATACAATAGGTTTTATATATTCATGGGTTGTAGCTATCTTTCTTTTCCCAGTCATAGCATCAACAGATGGACTAACACTAAATTCTAAACTAGGAGAAATTCCTGGAAAATCAATTGTTCGACTAAGAACAACATAACGTCGTAAACCAACATATTGTATTCGATCCGATGAATATGGATGAAGAAAATCTTTTGCATTTGTTTCATAACTTGCCAAAAGAACTGATGATGAACCATTCGCTTGTAATAATTCAATAAGAACATGCTCACCTGTTTAAATTTAATTCTTGTTCATATAGCAACTATTCTCCTCAATTACTTACGTTGAAGTCGTTGAATAATATCTCGAGGATCATGACAAGATTTAAAAATCTATAATGAATAAATTAAGTTACTTTTATTTTCTAGTTTAACTTTGGACATACTTTATCAAAATAGAACTTTTGATTAATATGCATTGGTAAATAAGGCGACATAAAATGTGTACGTTGATGTACACCCAATAGACAAATGTTGATATAAATATCGCCTTTTGTTGTTAATCGAGTACCAGGTGCATCAACAGCATATATATTTAATTCAACAGAATATTTATAGGTTTTATTTGATGTTGGCATTGCTAATTTTTAGATTTTTACTCGTTTTATGTAAAAAAATACAATTTATAAAAGAAGATTTATTTTGATTCAAAAATGACCTATGAAAACCACAAAAAATAATCGAAGGCATGAGTGGCCATCAATCAATATCAATATACTTGTAACGATGACAACGGTTGATTAGGATTACTTTTCGATTAAAGACTAATAAAAAATTTGAAAATACGACTATTTTTTTTAAATTAATTTTCATGAATCTTAAATGAATCAAAGAGTTTTCAACATAGTGACATCTGTAGACACGACAAGAAGAAATCCATATCATAATGATTTATAATGTGTCGATATGATATTTTTGAAAAGAAATCGATCGATCGAGTCGACTCGGATTGATTTCATTCTGTAATTACACAATTCTTACGTTTGATTTATATCCCTAATAAACTAATTAAGATCGAAAAAATAAATATCCAATAGTAGTGTGTTGTCAATTAAATAAATATTTCTTTTCTTTCATTCGTTAAAACTTTTGTTTACTTGATGGATCCTTAAACTCTGCATGAGTCAAAAAGAAAACTATTATTAATCATTTCTTTTTTCTTGTTTCTTTTTCATTCTCATATCTTCATATAGTTATATATATATATATAGGCAAATAATGCTAGCGATCTTATTGTGTTTTATATAAAATTCATTAGTAGCTAAATTGATAAGTTACTGTCATTTATATCTATTTAGATTAAATTCAAATAAAACTAAAGAATGACAGACAACAAAAACGATTCATCTAAAGAGCTTGATTTATGGATTGAACAATTAAAAGAATGTAAACAATTACAAGAGAATCATGTTAAATTTCTTTGTGATCGAGCTAAAGATATTCTCGCAAAAGAATCTAATGTACAGGAAGTTCACTGTCCGGTGACGGTATGCGGGGATGTTCATGTAAGAGACTAAAGAGTTCTTTTTCTATTTCATTGTTTGTAATATTCGTTTTTCTCTGTTTTTCTAGGGACAATTTCATGATTTGATGGAATTGTTTAAAATTAGTGGTAATGCACCAGACACAAATTATTTATTTATGGGTGATTATGTTGACCGTGGATATTATTCAGTTGAAACAGTTACACTACTTGTTGCACTTAAAGTTCGATATAAAGATCGAATAACTATTCTTCGTGGTAATCATGAATCTCGACAAATTACACAAGTTTATGGATTTTATGATGAATGTTTAAGAAAATATGGCAACGCTAATGTTTGGAAATATTTTACAGACCTGTTTGATTATCTTCCATTGACAGCCATAGTTGACAATCAAATCTTTTGTTTACATGGCGGTCTTAGTCCATCTATTGATACATTAGATCATATTCGAGCTTTAGATCGAATACAAGAAGTACCGCATGAAGGACCCATGTGTGATCTACTTTGGTAAGTCGCTTTAATCATTTATAATGAAGAAGAAAAAGAAGAAAAACGGATTATATATGTTTAGGTCGGATCCTGATGATCGAGGTGGCTGGGGTATTTCACCACGTGGTGCAGGTTACACATTTGGACAAGACATATCAGAAACGTTCAATCATACGAATGGCTTACAATTAGTTTCTCGAGCTCATCAACTTGTTATGGAAGGCCAGTAGAATTTTTATATTTGATTGAACAGACTGCTAATTCTATTTGTTTTTAGGATACAATTGGTGTCATGATAAAAATGTAGTAACAATATTTTCTGCTCCTAATTACTGTTATCGTTGTGGAAATCAAGCAGCAATAATGGAATTAGATGATTCATTGAAATATTCATTTCTTCAATTTGATCCAGCTCCCAGACGAGGTGAACCACACGTGACACGTAAGACGCCAGATTATTTTCTCTAATTTACTGTTTTTGTTTCTTACGTTTATTTTTTGTTCATATTGCGGAAGAAAACAGCCCATCACTTTTTCCCTAAATAATTGTACACATGCCTATTGTTGTTTGTTTTTTGATGAAATCTATTCGTTTCTTTCTGTTTTTCTTCTTGAAAATAATATTTACAGCATTAGCCAAAGAGAAAAGTTGAATTTCCTAGACAAAGGAACTAGTTTTTATAATAAACATTTTTCTGCTTATCTCTTTTTCCTTCTGTGCGATCAATCAGTACGCATTTTGAATGCTATTTATTTGTGTTTTATCGATTGTGATCAACCACTATGTGTGTGTAATTGAGTTCATTGTCATTTATCACTTTACTTTTCTTTTAATTTCACGATCTGTCGAAAAAAAAAGACAAAACTATTGGTAATCTGTGACTTATATTCGTTGTCGTTGCTATACATGTCTTTTTATATGTTTAGCTTGTCGAATGTTTGCCGAATGACAGTATCAGTGAGTTTGATTTTTGATTCTTCGCTTTTAAGTTTTTTTCAAATTTTTTATTCGTACACGTTCATCTGAAATCTTTTTTGTGTTTTGTTGAAAATATATGAACCTTTCATTATACAGATGAATTTAAATAAAAAGAAAAAAAAATATATTTGATATATTATACAATTGAGATAAAGGAAAAAGTGAGTTTTATGTCTTATATGAGAAAACAATTATGAATAATATCATTTATTATTTCGAAGTTTTCTTGACTGGAATGCTTTAAACAGCAAAAGTTTTACAGAGATTGTTGCTGAAACGAATACTATACATGAGTATTACGATGAAATTTTATTTGAGTGAAGATCAAAATTCAAAGCTAATCTGTGATGTCTTCATCAATTTGCAAAGGTAGGACAGGTGTTAGTAAACAAAAATAATTATCATCTAGAAAAATTCAATAAAATAAGATTGAAATTGCAGGATTAACTGATGTAAAAAAAACAGCTATAGTAATTAAGATATTCGAATACGTTGTGAAAGTTTCCCATTATTTGAAATTGACAAATTAAGTCGTGTACAAAGTAATACAATAAAACGTAAGCGAATAAGAAAAAAAGACTACTATAATGGTAGAATGCTTTACGGCACGACTCATTTCATAACAAAGATCTAGTAACAAAACTTTCCTCGCTTAAGTGCTGTTATCGTTGTAAAATCAAACAGTAATAATGAAATTTAACGATTCATTAAAGTATTTATTTTCTCAATTTCTTCGAGCATTTGACAAGGATTAATTTGAAACAATCAAAAAATTTTCTAACTGCGTATTCTCATAGATGTCATTAGAAAGAAAATTCGAAAGACTTAAATTTAATATGCAATTTATTCGAACTGATCGGTAACTGTTCAAAAGAAAAAAATGTTCTTTTCTTATAGTTACAATTAATTTTTTAAAAAGCTATACAAACTTTAAAAAACGGCAGTGAAATAAGTATGTCAAAATGGCTTGTGTTGTTTATTAAATTCGATGTGTTTCGCAATGGTTATATCAGTCGATTAACTTAAGTGTCTTTCGATGATGAGTGATGTATTTTATTCGATTCATATATACTATCATCAAATGGTGTAGTACCGTTTGGTAGAATAAAATTTGATGGTCGTAGAGTTCGTCTGGATGATCGATTCAAATGATGACGTCGATGGCCTGATGGTGATAGAAGAAGTTTTGACATTTGAGACAACAGTGAACGTTGTTCAGGTGAAAATACATTTTCATTTTGAGTAGAATCATTTTCTTTTAATGAAGATGATGCATGAGAAACGTTGTGATACTTTTTAAATACTGAAGAAAGTTCTTGAACATTATCGGAAAGGTCCTAAATATCAAAAGAAAAACATTTAGGTGTACAATTTCGTTTGAAATATATGTGTAAATTTATTTTTGTCATACTTGAATAGAAGCAACAAGATGAAATCGATGACGACTTTGATATGTTAAATTGTTTTCATTTTGATGCTTACGACGATTCTTTCCTGTCCATTTCCAATATTGAAAAAATGCTGTCCAATCTTGACTCGATACTAATTGAATATTATATTGAAAATTATCTTTATAATGTATTCGTCCTTGATCAATATAAGATTCAAGCGTTTGTTCTATAACTGTATCAGATATACTATCAAGTATATCAGTTAAATTGGTTGCATATCGACATGGTACATGACTTTCTAAATTCCATTCAATAACAAGACCTTCTTGTGTTAGACCAACAAGCATATCATATGTATGTTGACGAATAAAATAAAGATATTGACAAAGAAAATCATGTGGTACTGAGCCACGTACAAGACGAATACAATTGCTGTAATTCTTTCTATCGTGATATAATGTTACACGTTTTATCAGTTGATCAATATTAGCTGTTTGAGATGAATGAAGATAGATTTCTGGTTGATGTTCTTGTTGTTCAACTGAAGTTGCTATTAAAGAATAACGACCCGTCTGGTTCATCTTTAGAAAAACAATATATCCATCTTCATCTACACATTCAAGATAATCATTAGCTGTTTGATGACCATTATTAGATGATACTGATGAATGATGAATACGTTCAGCTCGAAAAATAGCACCTTGTGGATATGTTTTACTTGACCAATGTGAAAGATTTGCATCTTTAAAGTAGCCTATAGCTTGATCACGAGACATAAATACAATAGAATGGTTAAAACTCGATGCAAAACTGCTCAACTGTTCGAGATTTGTAAAAACTCGACCACGGCGTTGACCATCAAGAACGAATTCAAATAATCCTATCATAAAACAAAACAAAACAAAAAAAGTAATTATTTCTTTTCATATATCTACTTTGTCATATTACCTCTGAACAAATCTGGCATAGCAAAAGTACAATGTTGAGGATAAACATCCAATTTTCCCGATTGATCTTCAAGTTGTTGAAGTGGTGTAAATAAAAGTTTATTTGAAACATTTCGATGAAAGAAAAATATTGTTTGATTATTATCATTTGTTGTTCGTTGATTATTATTGTTATGAAAAAATGATATAAGCAATGGCAATTGATTAGCTGTACGTTGAAGAATATGTTTTAATGAACTATAAGATTCACTCCATGTACATTGGGATATAATCTCTTGTCGAAGACTTGCTTGTTCATCATAGCCGATTATTTTGCTCATTTTGTTTTCTATGTATTACCTATTTTTTTCAAGTTGATATTCGACTCTGTAGTATGATAAACAAAACCTGAATGTCGTCCGTGCTCCACGCATGATCGAACGGGCAGGTAGCAACGTTTCGATTAATCACAAATTTATTAAGAAAAAAGAAAAAGATAAAAGTCAGGAAATTTCATTGGAAAACAAAAGTAATTTGGCCAACGGGTAATATATTAATAGTACGATAGAAAATAAATTGACATATATATAAAATATATAAATATGGCTGATACCATAAGTTTTGCTGCTAACGAACAATGTAGTCAGAAAGGAAAAAAACGAGAACCAATATTTTTTTATGATGATGCAAGCAGTATGATTTATGCATCTTTCTCTATAGAACTGCAAAACGCATTAAAAAAATGCAATTGGTGCACAGACTGTGTTGATGTTCTTCTTCTTCGTCATCGTCTTGTTATTTTTTTTCCTATTTTTTATCGTATATTTTTCGATTCTTGCATTAAATCAACACAGAAGTAACTTTATGCTTTACCTATTCTATTTTCTTCATATAAATATTAAAAAGAATTAAAGGTTTTTCTAATAATTTCAGCACTACAAACGTATATACACATATTTACGATTCAAAGAAGGCGTCAATTATTTTGTGCAATAATATAAGGACATCATCGATTGTTATAAAATTGTATTTTGACACAAAACTATTGATTGGAAATTTTGGGATCGAGTCGATTGATTGAGAAGGTATGACACAAAATCTTGTTGTTTTTTATTACTGGTATCGAATTGCGCAAGTTGTTTCTTTTTGTCTGTATTACTCATTTTGTTCTTGTTCGTTCTTTCTTTGCTAGATTTTTCCTTTTTTCTTTGACCTCTTTCTTCTCTGTTTCAGCAATTCTTTTACTCAAATGGCGTCGACATTTATCGAAGAGAAAAAGAAAAGGATGAATACAACAAGATGAGAGCCGTCACTTCATCTTCTTATTCATCCCCCACTTTACCCAATATCATGATACCACAGTTTCAACAATTACTGCCGCTAGAGACATCCGTATCAGGTACGATACTTTGAAACACAAAATAAAAAACATCAATAAAGTAGACGTCTAAGCTACTTTCTTTAGTTTTTTTCTTGTTCTTCACATATTCTTTTCATTTACCTAGGAAGTTGGTTGAATAACCATTGTACTACACAATTATTATCAATGAATAATAAACTATTATCACCACCGATTTCCATAACGCCATCATCGATTTGTACTGGTTAGAAATATTTTTATTATTTTTATTTCTATTGCGTTCTTTTTTTTTATCAGATTTATCTGAAAGCGAATACCAACCTATTGATCTTTCATCAACACGTAAATATTCACTGCCATCGCCACCATTGTCAAATATAAAAAGTGAATCAATCGATGTAATTGATTGTGCATCACCGTATTGCAAACAAGAGTCCACAATGATCATTTCGAATCATGAGAAAAACTTTTTCGAACAATCTCAATCATCCTGTAAAACAATAAAACAGTGTTCAAATTTTAGTATTGAATATATTTTATCAACTTCATATCGACCACCAACGTATGAATTATTACGATTGAGAACTCAAAACGTTAATAGTATATTTACAAAGAAAAAAACCAAACATTATTCTGATAATTATCTTCATCGAATAATCAATTATAGGAAACAGCGTAAGCAATGTCATGTAGTAAGAGATTCCAATCCACCTCGAGGAATATTTATTGGTTGCGTATTGGATTTATATAATGATTTAATTCATCAACGAAATCAGATAAAAAATAAACAAATTTCTTTTACTATTGATGCTCTCGAACAATTAGCAGATATTGCGTGTAAACTCGATACTCGCCATAAAAAAACTATACTCAATGAAAAAGTTTCATCATCAAAAACTTACGAAGTTCTATTCGAACAATGTCATTTATTAATAAAACAAAACTATCAAAAATATCAACATAAAAAAATTCGAAAACGCCTTTACTTTAATCCTAAAACGAATTTTAAAAATCGATTTCTTCATTTTTCATTGTCTATATTAAATATTTTACAAATGGAAAAAAATCTCCTATTATATGGATCGTATCATTCTGACTGTCATATTTTAATGTCAAATATTCCAAAGAATTGCATCGAACTGAAAAGAATAAAACCGAAAGTAAAACAATCGGCATGTGTTCATTTAAAAGTTGACCAAATAACTTCAAATTTTGAAATCCTTTTACCAAATCATGGTCTGTTATATGAAGCTATTATACAAAAAATGAATAGTTATGATGATTTACTGCTCGTACGATTACATGACGAAAGACAAACGTATTTAATACCAATACATGATTTATGCCAGTTGGCTTGTCCAAAAGTGATACCAGAAAATTTTGATAGTTTATCAAAAGGTTCGCGTGTCTGTGCATATTGGAGTACTAGTTTACGTGGCCTTCACCCAGCTGTTGTTAAAACAATACCATTGGAAACAAATAAATCTTCAATGGTGACTCTGTTATTTGATGATGGTGATACGGGATTAATTAAACTTGATGAAATACGTTTACTTCCTGATGATTATGTTACTAAAGGTAATTGTATTATAGATCTTTTTTTATCGATGATTATGCTAGAAGGGGAGAGGGTAACAGAACAACTTTAGAATTCATTTTTCGTACTACTTAGGAAACTGAAGTTTCTTGATGAAAAATCATTGCACATTTTCTTTTTAAATATATTCAGCAAAAACACAATCATCAATCATTTTAAATCGATTCATAAATCTTATTGACATCCATGATTTTTTGATTTTTCTATTTTTCATAGCAGAGATACTATTTAATATATCCCTGAATCATTATAAACTGCTATTTGATTAGTCAACAAGTCTTTATAATTCAATTATATTGTTTTCATCAAAAGGGCAAAAATAACTGAAAGTCTTTATTCTACTAGTTATTTCACCAAAACATATCATGGACAAAAAAATAGTCAATGAAATAGTATTATGTTGGAAATAGAAATTTAACTTCTAGTCTATTCAAAATATATTTGATCTATTTAAAATTTAATTATTATCATAACTTCAATACAGAATAAAATCCTTTCTTGCCTCATTCATGTTGATCATAGTAGAATTCAACATTCAATTCTCTTATGTTTTTCTCTTCTATTTAAATTTTCTCTAAAATGTACAAATCTTTTGTTTTTTAAAGTAATAATTATGTTTTTAGGTATTAATTTGGAAGAATGGCGTGTTTCTTCCTCTCAAATACTCCCAATTTTACCGATAAGTCGACGTAGCTCATGTCGCTCATCATCAACTACATCTCTCACTACGAATTCTTCGTCAAAAAGAATGAAAATAGAAAAACCAGCTTGTTCATCTACAGTAGAAGTTCCTCAATGGACATTAAATATTCGGAATTCATCGATATGTCGGCATGACAATAAACAAGTTCTTCGCGTTGGTGATTGTGTTGTATTACATGGTATCGATAAATCACTATCATACATTGGTAAGGTGCTTAAATTCTATCGGAATAAATCAACGCAACAAGATTTAGTCAGATTAAAATGGTATTATAGTCCGCAAGAAACTCCAGTAGGTCTTCATAAAAATGATTTACCCGTAAGTAAATAATTATTAACTAAAATAAAATTTTCATTTTATTATAATCTCTATTGCTTTTTTACATGAAGGGCGGCCTGTATGAGAGTACACATATTGATGAAAATCCGATAGCAACCATACGATATAAAGGCACTATTTATGGATCGTACGACGATTATGTGAAGAACACTGATTATGGGAAAAAACGACAAGAAACAGATTTTTATCTCGTTGGTCAGTACAATCCGATATCTGGTGATCTAAAAAGATACGATGATGAATCATTGCAGAAGAAGAAAACAAATGTATGAAAAATATTACTTCCAGTTATAAAAAGCAATATATAATATTCTTATCATATCTACTAGTGATATTAATGATATTGATTCGATTCTTTTTCGCCATTGTGTATTTATATGTAGCCGGTGTTTAACAATCAAGAACCTTGTTTAAGTCATAATTATGCTATTTGTCTGTATGTGTCTTTGTTTGCTTTTACTGATGTCTTTCATACGAAAGAAATAAACAGTTGTTCGAAAAGAAGAAAAACAAAGCATTCCAGATTATCTGATTTCTCATTCGTAGAAACTTATCATTTTATGAAATAAATAATCTATGGTTCAGTAAGACTATAAATGAGGTGTGTGCACTATTGTTGAACATTGAAAATCCATTTCAGCACGTCTTAGACACACAATAAGATGACTATTATTCAATGAATTTAAGTTCAAATGAGAATTTCTATAAGAGTTAGTATTGTAGATCTGATTCTCGTTAACTAATTTAATTCAACAACGTTTAAAGAATGCATGATAGCTCGGACGTGTAAAAACCTTGAATTCTTTCCACGCTTGTTTTTATAGATGAATAGATACACTTTCTGACAAAACTAAGAAAATGAATCTATTATTAATCTTTGGATATAATAATTTCTAAAGTAAGATTTGAATGTCTATTATGCATACATATATTACAATTGTCGTAATTGTTTTTCCGCAGTTGCAGTTCTCGACATTATTCTACAAACTACATCTAAGAAATTATGAATATGAAAAGAAATCGAATAATTTTATAAATTTTGATACAAACAAATAGAAATATAGTACGAAAAGAAAACTATAAACAAAGAAAATAGTTACATTGGAATCATTCTGTGTCTAAGAAAGGAAGCATTCAATTTTCTGAAGACTAGTTGTTGATTGTTGAAAAACAAAAAGTGAAACTTTCATTTTAAAAGAAACTATTTTGCGAAACATCTGAATTCGACTACATCTAAACTTCGTAGTCAAAAATTTATTGTTATTATTAGAAGAACTTCTTTAGAAATTTATTCAGACATTGATTAAAATTAAAAGCCATGCGTTAGACTAAATATATACTGGTGAATAATAATGAGATAAGATTTAGTTGTTTATTTACTTCTACGATTGCGTATTGAAAGCTTACCCTTTTTACTTCATTCTTGTACATTAGACGAATCGTGTCATATTCGAAATATTTGACTAAATTAAGATTCTAATTGAAAGTCTTTCTAGATAATTACATTCTCTACAATAAAGATCGATGCATTTTTCTTTTTGTTCTGAGAATCTGTATTGAAAGTAAATTTTGACTAGAGCCTTATCAAAAGATAAACAATACACATTTGAATGTCATTTATATTAATGTAAATTATCAGTCAACTTCTGAAAACACGCAACAAAGAAAGAAAAGAAATAAATAAAAATAAAACAAACGAAAATCTGTTCGTTGATAAAGTTCCATTGCAAAAATCAGTGTCACAGAAACAAAATTTTTTAACTTTTTCTCTCATTTTGACATCACGACATCCATTAGCAGCATTTAATCCGATCATGCTAGCTTTTGTTAGATCGTCACTTGTAAAACAACGTCGATCTGTATCAGGTATTTCATCAACCATTCTTATAGCTTTTTCTCGTTCAGCTTTTGTTTTGGGTTCAATAACTTCATAGGACATCCAACATTTTCCATCACATGGTTCAGCTGAATGTTGCGTAAAATCAAAATGACGAAGACATGCAAATTTTCGTGATTCAGCAAATCTTTCTTGATCAGATTTTAATGAATCACAACGCCAACATTGTAATGGAGTTTGACCAAAACCACCGAATTGACTACTGATTGAGATTATTTGTGTCGCAATCACAACGATGAACAAAAAAACCACAGCCATTGTATTTAACAATACAAAATGTATAGTAACAAAGATGACAACAAACGTTTGTTGAGGATTAATCATTGTTCACGTCCGAGAGAAAGAAAAGAATGTTTACCTTGTGATAAACGAAGATGTTCTGTTATTTAATCTAGACAATGAACAAAAAATAGTGTCCTACTAGGTTTAGAAGATTTTATTGGTTTGAATAAATGTAAATGTCGATAGTCAATGTATGACTTTTATGTCTTTTATTTGCAAGTTTCTTGTTTATTGATTCCAATGATTGGTGATTTTGAACTTGAAAGTAATGAAAATTTAAGAAAAAAAACATTTCATACAGTAATGAAAAACGAAAAATAATTAAAGAGACACTTATGTAATGTTTAATACGATGCTTTTTAATGATGATATATTAGTTGAAGTTTTTTTTAGAAAACCGATTTTATGAAGATACCACGACGACACTAAATTGAATTTTATACGTTATCTTTGATTATAGGTTGCTTCCTTTTTTTATTAACAACAAAACTTATATTCAAAATTACTATTCATGTAATTTAAAATACCAGTGAAACAGTGTTCCAATTGATCATATAAATTAAACTTAAATACGATCGATCTTTCGAAATTATCTACATATTGTGAAACAAGCAAGAAGATTAAACTCATTATAATGTTTTATAAACTTCGTATTTTTTACAGTAACATCTATATAACGATCAATTTGATAGCTAGTTAGTTGGTTGTTTTATTAATCAATTCATGTGTTTTATTAGGACGTCAACATTTTTTATGCGAAGACGAATAGCTGTTGTTAAACACGGTGCCCATTTATGATTGATGTACAACATTAAATTTTTATCAACTGTATGACATTTCATGATAGATATCGGTATATAATTATTGTTTATTATTACTGAGTACTAATACCTATTTGAATTTCATCATTTTAATTATAACGTACCATAGTTTTTAATATATCTATTTTACATTGTTCTAAATTTTGTTGATCTATATACATGTCAGGACTCGTGTAAGATGAATCAAATGAGTTAAATGATATGTACTGAGACTTGGTATGAATATTATTTGACGACATAAACCATGAATAATGTTTAAAAGCATTAGTAAGTTCACCAAATCGATCAATACTATTTTCAATAAGAATATATATATGAGTGAATTGCAAAATTATTGTACCGTTATATTCTAAGAGGTAAAAATTTCTATTTCTTTTGATCCACTCAATCGATCCTTGTGATTTTTCAGATTAAGCGCCCCGAAGAAGTCCCGACTACCACACAAATAATCATGAATTTATCTCAAACTAATCACGGGATATTAGACGTCCAAATTTAAAAATATCGATTTTTATAGCCATTTATTGATAAAAAATCACTTATAATCGATTTTTTTCTTTAGTTTTTTGATTGTCGAAAATTGACGAATTTATGATAAATAGCGTGCGCTTTTCGAATATCAGACTTATTGATACTTTAATTGCAATTTTTATTTCATTTTTTTCGATGCGTTAAATGTACACTCATATCTCGACTTTCTGTTACGCGAGATTAAAAATGAATGACTTTGAGATTAAACAATACGTCTAAAATTAATCGAAATAGTGTTGAACGATAGCCAATGAATGGGGAATAAAATCGTTAAAAAACATGAGATATTTATATTATAGCTTGTTTAGAAAAAATGTAAGATGAAAGTTGAAAAATTCAGTTGTCATCCTAAAGGTCACGCCAGATTTTTCATTTTATTTGATAGATAACTGTATTTATGTATGGTAGTTTGAGAAGAGATTTTGATCGTTTTATCCGCTCATTGTGGTTAACTATTCTTGAAAATATCAGTATCTGAAAACGTATATTTACTGAGAAAAATGAAGATTAATTAAAAAATGTCACGCGAGATTATTTGATGAACAACTATGCTAGAAACTAAAGAAAAATCCAACGCATTGCATATCAATCTATTCTTTGTTTCAGGAACTATCAACTTACTATGTGCTGCTTATATACTGCGCTTGTTTAGCTAAAAAAATAAGTAGAAAAGATCAAATATCACATCCTATTTGTCTACTTTTATAAAACTTTTGTAACCCTTCGCAATTCGTTCTCCTGTAAGAGTTTTCACTTGAAATGGCGTCACAGGCAAATCCATCAATGCTTTTTATATCATGCTGAGAGTGTAGCCGGATTCTATCAAATGATATATTGTGCTTATACTTGAATATTGTACATGAAAATTTTCTAGCATATATCAAGAAATTTTTGTATCGCTATCAATTTAATAGTGGTAGCCGGGAAATTGTTTTATATTCTTCTCTCACATAGTACACTACCATGCACAATCTAGAATGTTGAAAATCAAAAACAAGTTTTCATGTATTGTTTTCTCGCAACGGTACAATAATTTTGCAATTTATTCATATACATGAGCTAGGAATCCTATGATTAAAATGAATATTATTCGCTATTGAACGAAGATGAAAGTCACTATCGTGCACGTGACTAATCGATTCAATACCTTTTATTTTCTCCTACTAATTAATTAAACAATGGTTTATTTTGCAATGGTACTTTAATTATATTTCATATTTATTTTATAAAGTATTGAATTATCATAGTTCGATTCTGTCGATAACAATTAAAATATAGAATAAAACTTTTCTGTGGTTATCTGTTCATTTGAATAACTTACTAGATTTTATTATTATTCAAAGTAAAATAATTATATATTTTTTTTTTACTTTAGATTTTAAGAGTCGTGAAAACAATAGAAGTAAATAATTTATGATTGAGAATATTAATGTATGAGGTTTATTGCTCGTTAATAACTTCTTTAATTACCGGAGCAATTGTTAAGATTAAGTGTACCATCACACAGGCATGCATATGGATTTTGTACATTATTGGTAGGTATGCAAACGCCAGGTCTACAATCCAATTTACATTCTGCAAAAACAAATATGTTAGATAGTAATAAAACAGGGCAAATGAATTTACCTTGTGATTCATTAATTCTTTCACAATTATCACCACTAAAGTTACTGGTACAACGACAGGTATACGAATTATTCAGTTGAAGACAAGTACCACTATTCAAACAAGGTGAAGAATGGCATGCATTTGTTACAGTTTGATTTGCTTGGCATAGGTGTCCAGTTTTATATGGAGGACAAATACATCGAAAACTGTCATTACTTGCAATACAAGTACCACCATTCATACAAGGTTGATTATAACATAGATTAAATTCTTCTGAAACTTCTTCACAATAATATCCGTTAGTGTTAGAAGGACAACGACATTCGATTTGGTCTTGTGAAATTTTATAACATGTGCCACCATTAAGACAAGGTGATAAACTGCATAAGTCTAATTCTTCATTTAACTCACAGTAATATCCCGTCGTTCTTGGAGGGCATTCACAACGAAAGGTATCATTCATAGTAATGCAACTACCACCATTACGACATGGTGAATATTGACATGGCTTGTATGTCATTTCTATCTCACAAAAACGTCCTGCTCTATCATAGCCACAGTAACAGTAAAAATCAGTATTATGATTCACACCAAAGCAATGCGCATTGTTGAGACATGGTGCCGAAGCACATGGATGCGCGAAACTAAAGTTTTCACAAAATTCTCCTGTGTTATATGTTGAACATAGACATTTAAAAGTACCATTACTAGGAATACAGGTACCACCAGAATAACATGGCGATGATAGACATGGATTCAACGGTAATGTATCTTCACAGTAACGTCCAGTAGTTCCAGCAGAACAATAACAATAAGTCTGATTTCCAGAGGCGTGACAGATTCCTCCATTGAAGCAAGTAGTATTACTGCATACATCTGATGTTAGTTGATTTATTTCACATTTATATCCAGTATTTTGAGAAGGACAGATGCATTCAAAAGTATTATTCTTGATAATACATGTACCGCCATTTAAACAGGGTCGTGAATCACAAGGATTTTTCTTCACTATTTGTTCACAATAACGTCCGGTTGTAGACGGAGAACACTGACATACAAAATCATTATTACTAATAGGATAACAGATACCACCATGTTGACAAGGTTGAAACTCACAAAGGTTTGCTTAAATAAAAATCAAAAAATTCTAATATGCGAGTAACCACTTTTATATAAAACATTTTCTACTTGTATTCTTAATTTCTTGTTTTGTTTCACACATTTCACCAATGAATCCTATTCTACAATTGCATGTAAAACATCTAGGAGTATCAGTCTCTTGGCATTCACCTCCATTAGCACATGCTACATACTGACACATCCTCACTAGCAAATGTAAAAACTAGTATTTTTTAAACAATCAAATATTGATATATGTTTTTACCTCCTGGATTGGGACAACCATTATCGATTCGAAGAGCAGATAAAGAATCGTATGCATTAGTAAGTGTTGTTAGTAGCACTGCTACAATCAATAGAATTAACCATCGGCTCATATTGTATTGAATATTTTTTTTTCTAATTATTATAGTTGTTCTGAATAGACACAAACGTATATATCTGTAAAATTCGTTCAAGGACGCTCGAAAAAAGATTAAAAAGTTTTTTTCTTTTTTCATGTACTTTTCTCTTTGAAGTAATTAGTTTCAATCGGCAAGTATCGTTTTCAAATGATTCTTTTAAGTATTCAAATTTCTGTACTTGATCCACCTTACTAAAGTTTCTTTTATTCAATTACTGCTAGACTTACAGAATCACATTACATATTACTGACAGTGAATAAATACGTTATTGTCGTATAGCAAAGGAAAATCTGATAAAAAAATGTTTTCTTATTATAATACAACGAATCGCTAACAATACATCTTTAGGAATGTAACTGTTTCATATAAATTGCTTGAATTCGTAAAAGATCTTGACATATTAACAAGCATTCTTTCAATATATTCGACCTATAAAATGTAAAAGAAGAAATCACAATAATATTAACTTCGAGACTATGCATAGTATTAAAATTGTCTCATGATGGCTTTAGACATTTAAGAACCTTTCTAGCAATGTTTGATATTCATTCAATTTGTGATGATGCTTCAGATTGATGCATTATTACATGAAAACAAGAGTCAATGTGAAACAAAAAACAAATAAAAGAAACATTTGATATATGACCATACAATATATTTATTGCTTAGATAAATATTAGAGATATTTAGTGTTCAATTATTAGTTAAATTGAAATTCATTAATAGTTCTATACATTTATAATACAAAAATGAATCATTATTTTCTTTATATTCATACAATAGCACATCGTTGGATGTAAAATTAGGCACACAATCATTCATGAATCCAATTAATAGTATTGAATTGTTAAAAATTGAATAAAGTTCGAAAGTCAAAGCGCCGATAGGATTTCAAAATCAAAGGATTTATATTACTAATTAGTCTCAACAAGAGTTTCGAAGTGAATTCAATAATTATCTTTGCATAGAATTTATGTTTCAATTTAAAATAGAAAATAAAATTGATAATGATTTTAAAGTAAATAGTAACTCTCAAAATATCACTTGCAGAATACTAAATCATTGTTTTATCCAATACTCTTAAATATTTCTTTTGAAAAAATTTGAAAAATCTTTCTGATAAGTTTTCAATAAATTTTATTGCTAAGAATCACGTTTGATTTAGAAGCAGATAGTGACCATTGTTTTTAATTAAAATTTTATTTTGTTTTACATAAATAACAACTAGTTATCCAGTTGTACCGTCTGTGGGACGCATCACTCCATTCCACAAGCAAGCATATGGTTTTTTAGCATTGCCCGAGAAAATACAACGACCAGGCGTACAGTTCAAAGGACATTCTTCAGGAAAAACAAGAAGAAACAGTTAATAAATCCATTAAAGTTGGATACAAATATTTCTTACCATCAATAGGCATTGGTGTAGTTGAATCACAGTTTTTACCTGTGTAAATACTGGCTGTACCACAAAAACAGGAGTATGAACTACCGATAGGAACACAAGTTCCACCATTTTTACATGGTTGACTTGCACATGACGTGGGGACTAACATAAAAATGACATATGCATATATAATAAACTAAAGGCAGTAATCTTTGGATTCAATGACATAAACATAAAATTTCATCTTATTTTTATTAAAATAATTAAATCTTTGGGACGAAAAATGATCTTACCGGTTGAAACTGTTGCAGTTGTTAATGTAGTTGTAGTAGTGATGGCAGTTGTCGTAGTGATGGCAGTTGTCGTTGAAGTGAAATTCGTAATCAGTTCATATGTAGTGCAAATAGCTCCCGACCATGGTAGTTCGCATATGCATAGAAAAGTGTTGCTGGTACTTACACAAGTTCCACCATTCTGGCATGGATTTGGTGAACAGAATTCTACTCCATGAAATCAACTGTTTCTATTGAAAAATAGTATCGATAAAGACTAGTTACCTGGTGTTTCCGTTGAGCTACTTATAGTTGTAGTAGTAGTAGTAGTTGTTGCTGTTGTTGTTGTTGTTGTTAAAGTATCTATTGGTGATTCACATCGTTGACCGGTATACATTGCTGTACAATCACAGTATGTGATATTCCCATTCATTCGACATGTACCACCAGAAAAACAATATTCATTGGTACACTTTCCTGAAATATATGAAGTTTAATTTAATCATTTAGCAGTGAAATAGAACACAAAGAAAAAGCATCATATTCACCATCCATGTTCACATCACAATATTTTCCTGTCCATCGATCAGCACAATCACAATAAGGAATGAGTCCCTGTGGTAAATTTACGAAGAAGCAAGTACCATATGTACCACACGGGCTCGGATCACATGTACCATTAGCTTTCAAAGAAAAAAACAAAAGAAATCGACTTGATTTTCTGTTTTTTTTTCTCAAATTTTTGTATAAAAAAAACTAACATACACACTTTTTCTTGGCAGTTAGTTCCACTCCAACCCATGGCACATTTACATAGGTAATCAGGTCCATTTATTGTACAAACACCACCATTTTCACATACAATTGATGGCATTGTTATACATGGATGGTAAGCTAATCATAATGGGACTCGTACGAAACATTCACAGTTGTCAAACAAATAATCTACCTAATACGAAAGTTTCACATCTAACACCAGTGAATTCCGCAGGACAAACACATCTATAAGTATTTGCCGCTACCAATTCACAGCGACCTCCATTTTCACAAACTGTTGCAGCACACGGATCTATGCAATCATTTTTATATTTGAACTGATTAATCTTTAAAAAATGAATTCTACTTGAAGAAATTTGGCAATAGGCGCCATAGTAACCACCGACACATGAACAGTTTGTTGTGACGCCATCTGATGAACATTTCCCACCATTTTGACATGGATTCGATGCACAAGGATCTACATCACAGTGTTTTTACAAGTATATGAATAATGAACTCTATTCTCTCAAGAAAATTATAGCATACTTGTGGATACTATGTCAACACAGGTTGGGCCGGTGTAACCGGTGCCTGTACAATCGCACATAAAACTACTGCTGCTCGATGTACATCGGCCGCCATTTTGGCATGGATTAGTAGGTGAACAATAGTCTAACAAGTATGCAAACAGTCACTGGTGCTATTACAACGAACAAACAACGCTTATTCACACCTACCTTGAATTTCACAATAGTTTCCTGTAAAACCTGCATTGCATTCACATCTATTATCAATACATATACCACCGTTTTGACATCCTGGGTCACATTCATTTGCTACAATAGAGAAATCAAACAAATAAATAATTCATGAAAACAAAAAGATATTTATACGTAATATGGTGATAGTTGTTTCGCATATCTTTCCTGTAAAGCCAGCTACACATATACATTTAAAACAATCAGTGGTTGTTGAATCTTTCATGCAGCTTCCTCCATTTTCACATTCAATAAAATCACAAATGTCAACTAAAAGCAGAGAAGAAAAAATAAATGAATGATGCTCGAAGTAGTTTATTCAGAAATAATCACCATCTGGGTTTAGACATTGATCAATTTGAATTTGTCGATCAGTTTGATTTTGGAACGCATCGGTAGTTTTGAATAGTAATATTAAAAATACGTTTGAGATAGCTAGCCACCGAAAATCTACCATCTTATTCTTCGAGCTCGCTAGTCAGATACGAATGATTATTTTTCAAGCAGTAGGATTTTTCTGATTAAAAAAAATCATATTGATTCATCTAAAGCCTGTTTATGTTCTTCTGTTAAGTCGTTGCCGATTAGACGTGAAACGCTCGTATTAAAGAGTGATCAAAGAATCAATTACTCATGTTATCGAATATATTATTGTCGGTAGGCGTTTTAACACCTGATCATTATTTCAAGGGAACAAGTCGAGTAACTCCATGAAGGACGTTCTTTTTTTATATTGATGGCATTGAAAAGAAAATATGATGATTATGTTGAATAGCACGGTCTCAATTAAAAGAACAGTTCACAAGATTTATAAAAATGCTGTTAAACTTTTCAGAGAAAATTTTGTTTTAACCTTCGAAAAATCTTTTGTCCAATCTTTTATTGATTGATTTTGTTTTTCAAAAGCGAGAAATCATTCTAAATTCACTTTAGACACATTTTAAAATATTGATGCATACATCGTCTACAATAAAATAATATTTTCAATTTTTTAGAACCTCACATATAATGACTATATGCTTTTTAAATAGTCAACGGTAATAATTTACAAAAATCATGCAATAAATTATTATGGAAGAACAACGATGAATATCTCATAAAAACAATTAAGAGACGTATCTTTCAAACATCCCAGCTATTCCATGAATGTATTAAATGTAAAAAAACTGCCCAATGATGAATTCTCTTGGTGTTGAACAATACTGACAAAATAAGACGCAAGAAAAATAATAATTTTAATACTCAATTATCATTCAATGAAAAATGAAATATGTTAGTTTTCAGACTGTTTTCGAAGTTGATTCGAAATACGACGAATTGTAGTAATCAAACGAGAGTCTGAGCCTTTCTACTCATCAACTAGATTTGAAGCAGAATCTATATTATATTTATGTAAGATTAGTTTTTATCATATCATCTATATATGTTGCAAACAAATCTTATTTCTTATGGAGAAATAAATACATCATTTTTCTTGATTCATTATTTTCCAGATGTATAACATATCCAAAACAAAAAAAAGTTCGCATTGTTTCACGTACAAATTGTCGGCTGCACGGTACTGCCGCACATGCAGGCGTTTGGATGTAGAGAAGAACCCGTTGATATACAATAGCCAGATCCGCAACTCAATTGACATTCTATAAAAGAGAAAAAATTATTTACATTAAAGAAATCGAAAACGGTCGTATACCTGATGGCATCCCCGATGAAACTATTTCACAGTTTTTACCACTATAAGTATTGGTTGGTCCACAATAGCAAAAGTAAGAATCTCCACTATTGTAGCATCGTCCACCATTTCGGCACGGACCTGAAGCACACGGTGAGACACCTATTCAATGAAAGTAAAATAAAGAAAAGTAATGCTCAATAGAATATTGATTATAATTCATGATATATATACTTGGCGCAGCTGTTGTGGTGGCCTCTGTACATGTTGCGCCTGCCCAACCATCACGGCATACACATACGAAAGAATTACTATTTGTATAGCAATTACCACCGTTTTTACATGGGTTTGACAAGCATGGTGAGACACCTATTCGACGACAGGGAAACAAAGGAAATTAGTTTTTCATCTA
>OENM01000525.1:27469-69052 GCA_900239745.1 Rotaria magnacalcarata
GTTTATTCAGAAATAATCACCATCTGGGTTTAGACATTGATCAATTTGAATTTGTCGATCCGACCGATGTTTAAAGGCATCAGCTCTTGTCGATAATGATAAAACAATGATAGTGAACATATATAATGAACCCATATTCATTTAATTGTTGTAGAGACGCTACTTTGTGAACTTAAATTCAGACTGATGATAACAGATAGCTGCGTATCTCTAAATACTTTTATATATAGATATCGAATGTTTTATATGTCTACTTGTAATCGATGCTAAATAAACTTAATACTTAGAAATACTAGGAAGAATCGAAAATCAATTACTGGAGTTACCCACGTATCGTCGTCGCGTATACGTCGCCTCATCATCATCTTCTTCTTCAAAAATAGTAAAGAAAAACAAAAATGGAGTACGTCCTTGTCTTGTCCTTGATAGTATTGAGAAAGGAGAAAAAAATGAGCAGGATTGTCATCGCTGATTGATAAACTTTCAGTATGACATGAAAATTTGCCTTGCGTACAATTTTTTTAATTATTTATCATTTTATCTCAAAGGAAATATTCTCGAGCGTTGTATTGTTCATAGTTTCTTTGCAATATGTGAGAAGAAACAAAATCAACTGCAAATCAGCATGCCAGAAAAGACTTGTAACAATGTAATAACACAGAATGATGAGAAATCCAATGCAATAGAACAATGTCAGTTTTTTTATTGACTTTTGCTTTCTTTATTTAAAAAAATTCATCACAAGTCTCTATGATATATATTTAGTTTCTAGATTGTTTGTGTTATTCGGAATAAATAAAAAAAATTGTCACCGTTACATAAGCATCTGCACTTTCTTTGGTAATTGTTATATGACGATCCTGTTTAGAGTCCCATACACATCGACTAGCAATTCGTAGATCTTGACCTCTCTTCTGTCCAATACACACTTGTGTAATAATTTTATAACGTGAAAATGGTAATTGTTTCATTTGACTACGGATTCGATCAGCTAATGCCATTGTGAACACTGTTGCTTGACTTCCATCATATTTATAGCCGGCTATAGCTGTTTCAATAATACTTGTTGCAACTCGGCGTACGCGAACTAAATCAATTCTATGCTCGTCATCTGGTTCCATTTGATATGTATTTTCATATCGAATAAAACGACGTTCATATGCAGCACGAGCGAAAGAATTTATTGATGATTCACGACGTAATCTTAAGGATGCATTATTTCCACTAGTATTAACACCAAGATTACCTCCACTGTTGTTAATAAGAATTGAATTTCGTTGTGAAGTATTACGTGATTTATAACCATGAGTTTCTAAATTACGTACTTCATTAGGAGAAAGTTCAATGGTTATATTTGAATCTGTCATTTTGGTCGCTATATAATACAACGACGTTATCAAATTTCGAATGGTAAATTTTTAACAAAAAATTCTTACTATTAATAAATTGATATTAATTTTGATATAATTATTTTTTAATTTTCTACAAAATTATCACTGTATATCGAAATATTTTTACTTAGTAGTACTTACCAACAGCCACAAACTTCAATTGTGTAAATGAGACGATAAAAATATATATTGGTTGCTATTGCCACTTTATTTTGTCAAGTATCTAATGGACTTTATTTTTCGGTTCTTTTTATATTGTCACTTTTTTCAGTAAACACATCCATACAAAGCATCGAAAGAAATAGTTCATTCTTCTTGTTCTTCTTCTTCAGGCCGTTGTCATGATCTTATTCTTGACGCTCGTTTTTTCACTTTTTTCTCTCACTCTTTTTCTCCGGTATTTTCTTATAATGCTTACGGCTATTGCGATAATTTAAAAGCATCTAATATATTAGCTTGAGTATTGTTCTTCATATAACAAGTTCAACAAAAATAAACAAACTGCTGAATTCGAAGTTTTTTGTTTTGTTTTATTTGAAAGTCTTTTGGTTTCACATAAAACGAAACAAAAAAGGAAAAACATATAATCTGATAACAATTTAACGATCACCAGTCATTGGTCGACCTCGACCAACATTACTACCCGAGCCATAATAGGTTGATGATGATTGAACAGAAGCTCGATTTTCATGGTATGATGAATTTAAAATACGAGGTGTTACTGACGTTTGTCGATAGAAGTAATTATTCGTAGCATTCTGTTGACTATTATTTGTACGTCCATGACCTTGAGACTTTAATAGATCATTCCCATGACGAATACTAGCTGAACTAGTCGAACGTATCTGTTGTTGTTCAACGGAATTTTTATAATCCTGCATTGATATTGAACTTGGAATTGGTTGAGATTTTTGTTGTTTTTGTATATATCCTTCATTTAATGACATACTTTCTATTGTAGAATATAATGTTGGCCATTGTAGTAGATCTCCATTGGAACTGCTATTATCATTATCATCATTATTATTATTATTAGTTAATACTAATGATGAAGCTGAATTTAATAGAGAAGTAGTTGATTGTGCAGTTTTACTGAACAAAAATGACATCAAAACAAAAAAGAATTAGAATAATTTAACTTTTTGTATGTTAACATACGAAAGTGGTTTGCGTTTTAATAGATCTTCAGTATATTTTTCCATGGAATGACCACGAGCACGATTAAATGCTAAAAAATTCATTTTTGAAAAAAAGAACAAATTTTCTTCTGTATTTAATACCTTCTAACGCTTCATTCGATTCAAAGTCTAGTTGTTCAATCATATATCTGAGAATGTATAATTAAAGACATTTATTTTAAAAAAGCATTGTGTTGAACTCTTCTACCTAACAATTAAATAACCTGTACGATTAAGTCCATGTGTACAATGAACCCCGATTAATTTGTCTAAAATAAAGTCTCAAAATCAAGTTCATTTATTTTCATCGTATTACCATTATTTTTATTTTCTTCAAGAAAAGTTCGTACAACATTAGCAAAACGTTGATAACATGCTTCACTTGGAATTTGATTATGACCGGGTGTCATCATTTTATGATATTGAATTTGTGCATCAGCAATATCCTATTATGAAATGAAAATAGATATCATATTTATCGAAAAGAACAAACCGCCGCTTTATAATATCGATCAGTATTTGTTAGATCTATTATTAAGCCAAGTTCTTTTCCTTGATCATCAAGTTTTTCAACAATATCACCTAATGTAAAACGTCGTTCGTTTGTCAAATGCTTTTGCATTTCCTATACAGTTAATAATATATATATATATACACGAAAGTGTTATAATCTATTCAAAACATTAGCGAACCGGTTTTAGTGGACATTTGAATGCAATGAAACGAGTATTTTCAACCCATAAATTAACACCTAAATAATCAAGCCATCTAGAAAAAAAAAGATTCGTAGAAATGATTATAAAACAAAACAAAACTTTGTAGTTTGTTTTTACCGATCAGGAATACCGCCGGAAGAACCTGTTTTCCTTTTTTTTTCTTCCTCACGCTGTTTGTTAGTTATTCGAAAGTGTTGAGGTTGTTGATATTGAAAATCATCCATATTTTATTGTCGTAAAAATATACTTATCTCTAAAATAAATATAAGAATAGCACTAATAACTATTATTCAGCTGTAAAAAGAGAACAAAGCAAATTGAGAAATGCCTCTGTAATTGACTCCGAAAAGATGATGAAAGATGCCTTGCATCATAAAATATTTCCAGCTATGCAATAGAATGCAATGAAGCAAAAGTAAACTACAGAATGATTCATTCTAAGTAAAAGGATATTACATATGTACTAAATTAATTACATTCAACTTTGATATGATGTTATTACTTAAAATGATCAAATATTATCATTGATAGATGCCAATAGGATTCACCAGTTAGTAGCCCGGTTTCTAAGATATTTATTATAGGCTTTCTTACAAAAGATTAGTAACCTAAAGCAATGGATTATTGGTGTATCATCGATCGCGATTTATTTTTTAAGTCATGAGTGATCAGCGCGCTTTTTTAACAGTCTATGTTTCGACCATCGCACCATTATATATTTTAAAATCAGTCTAGTATTTATGTGATCAAAAGCAGAGTTTAATATCGTAATTGAAAAACAAAGATCTCTCTTAGCAAAAGATATTTTTCTTTTTTTTTCAGTTATCATTTACTAGCTGATATACAATAGATTTCTGTTGTTAAAAATGAAACATCAGAACAATAGTTGTATATAGTTTTTTTTCCCGATAGAACAAGAGAGAAGCAAACAAACGATAAGCAATCAAAATAATATTTTCTTTTTTTATTATTGAACAGTTTCTAAATGAGTAGCAAACATATTAATATTTGATGTTGTCGTTACTGCTGTGGTCGTCTTCACTATGGATTGTTGCTCTTGCCCACATATGTCATCAAGTTGTTTATTCTGCATACGGATGACAACCGCGACTGATGTACATGGTAATATTCCTAATTCTGTAATAACTGCACTTATAAATGTTGGTGGTGTAACATCATATGTCATATTAAGAATATTCAAGTTTGACTTTGATGAATTAGAAGTTTCTGCTGTTGACGATGAAGATCGCATAGCTTCGTAAAGCAATGAATGATTAACAGTTAAGTCATTTGGATCACCTGAATTATGACATAGGATATGACTCTATTTTAAACTTTGATAAATTAATACTATACCAAGCTCATTGAAAACGAAACTATCAGTTTGAACACGTTCACAAAATTTATATGTTTCGCAACAGACAAGTACAGGAACATTATGTGTTTTAGCAATAAGAGATATTTGTGCTGTACCAACTTGACTCATGACATAGCCATTACCTAATAAACCATGCGCGCCTAGCAATACTTTTGTTACCTATAAATAAAATATATCAAGTGTAATGTGTAAAATCATTTTATTAAAAACTATGAACCTCAGAAATAATAAATGGCACTGCATTAATAAGTACATACGTACATCTCACATTCAATGACAATAGTCTATGAGCAGATTTAAGACCTAAATAAAATTTATTCTAATAGAAATGTAAAATTGATTTGAATAAATCATACCATATTGTTGTGGGCGAGAATCAACAATAATGACTCGAAAATTAATTCCACGATTAATTGCTGTTTCCAAAATACGCATTATTAATGAAGAACTAGATATTTTGTTTTTCATTCAATTCAATGAGGAAATAAAACATTTTAGTGGTTAACTTACTATCCGAATATGAGAATAACATCTCCATTGGTGATTTTTGTAATAGCATACGTTTCAGCAATAGCTATACCAGCTAATTCGATTTTTTCTCGTAAGAAACTTTTAATAACATCACTAAGTAATGCTTTAGCTTTTTCATTCGTTATATTACGTGGTATACGTTCAATATGAGTTTTTAGATAACGAATAGCTGTACCCATGGTTACAGCATTTGGACGACATTTTGTAAGAAAACTAAATAAATTCTCAGTCATAAAGAAAAACAAAAAAATCACAATTGAGATTTCATTTACTTAATATTGATTTTTAATTTTGAATTGAGATCAACAGGGTCAAGTGTAGATAGATTATTGGAACCTAGTGGACCTTCATAATCTTCAAGCATCTAAAATTTTAAATAGAAAATACAATTATTGATTAAAAAAAGCATAAAACGAAACGTTTGCAATACTTTTCGAATAGCAACAAGAAATGCTACGCATCGTAAATTGGAACCAACTATTTGTCTCGTTGCATACTGTAAACCTAACTTAACAATAGCTGGATGTACTAATTTTGACTCACTGAAATCAAGTTTCATAAAATAAAAGATAGATAGAAAATAAATTGCTCTTTTCTTCTTACGATGTTGTTGCAAGACGATCAAGATTACGTGTATAAATTGTAAGATGAGCAAAAAGTGTCACACGTCCATCATCAGACCTTTTCTGTTGTTGTTTTTGTTGAGATTGATTTGAAGGTAGAGCAGTAGTGACATTATTAGCAATAGTTGTTGCATTAGTAGCTGCTCTTGCTGATTTTGAAATAACTGATAGTGTTGAATCGCCAACTTCAGATTGAGGTCTATGAGGTGCTTAAAATAAGAAAGGAAATATTTATTAAAAAGAAAACTACTGACACGTTTTTTAGTCAATCAATAATACAAAACAGGAAGAAAAAACTCTTCCATCTTCAATAGCATTATAGAAATTTTATTGGACTTAATCGACAAAAACAATAATAATAATAAATTAAAAACAAATTTTACCTGATAAATGTGTTGACAAATTTGATGTAGAAATATGATCAGTAGTTGTTTTTTTTACATTTCCTGCAGCTTGCGATGTTTCATTGAGTTTTTGAGTAGTTGTACTTGGTTTCTGCTTTGATTGTTTCGCAGCTCTGTGGGCTTCCTAAAAAATAAGTTATGAACACAAATAAAACTAAAATTATGTTTATTAAAAAGATAGACTTGAGTAGCACGGCGTTCAGCACGAGTTAATTGAGGTTTTGGTTGGATAAATGTTGGTGGACCTTTTGGCTTTTGTTCAATAGTTATATTTGCAACACGTTCAGCTTCAATTACATAACATGAATTCATTTTTGTTAGAAAATTAACAAATTTCAACTAACTGATTTCTGTAATATCACTGGTTGAGTTCGCTTCTAAACCAGATTTTTCTTCTGGTGCTGCAAGTTTAGTTTTTTGACTTTGTTGGTTTTTATTTGAATTCGAAGGATTTGGATTATTTATTGTTGAAGCTACAGATCCTGAACGATTAGGATTGGAAGACATTGTTTGTGTCACAGAAACGATTGTTGCTATATTTGGTTCAGATATTTTCTAAAATAATATTAACTTTAATCAAACTGGATAACTCAAATTGCACAGTAAGCAATCAAGTGAATTAGTTATATGAAGCGCTCATATGCACAAGATTCAGTGATAAACAAAGCACCACAAATAAGAAACCTTTTCCTGTTGAGAATCTTCATGAAAAACATTTTCATGATCATCAATGCTCTCAATCTCTTTTTGTTTTTGCTGTTGCTGTTCTTTGGTTTTTTTCTCTGCACGATTACGCTTCGATTTCGTCGATTCATCCATTGTTGAAATATAATATAAGGAGTGAAAAATTATAGTCTAGATTAAAAAATAGCACAAATATATAAAATGCTGCCCAAGTTCTAAGCGAAATAATTTAATTTTAATTCTTTTTTCTCAGAATACCGCTCAAGATATATCCACAAGATATTATTCTACATTGCATCATCAACATTGAATCATCTTTCATGAGTAAACAGAACAAGAAAAAAAGAATGAAAAAGAAAAAGAACAGATTTTTTTGTTTTGTTTTTAAGATATATATATATATATTTAAAACACAATGCTAATAAACACGACAATCAGAATAGAGAGAAGAAAAAAAGGACGTATCCCATTCATAAAAAGCTAATGATAAATAACAAATATGTTTAACAAATAGGCAACATGGCTTTTAAACTTTAGGATCAACTGGCATTTTTTCGACGGCAATTTTTTGTGGTACTTCAATAATACCAGAATCAGCAATAACAACATCGGATACTGGACGATCATTGGCACCTGTTTTCGCATTTTCAATTTTGTGTACAATTGACATACCTAGTTTTTTTTTGAGAGTACAAAAATGAATAATGATAAATTAACAGAAAAAAAACTACCTTCAAGAATTTTGCCAAAAACTACATGGCGACCATTAAGCCATTCAGTTTTTACTGTGGTAATGAAAAATTGACTACCATTGGTATCTTTACCTGAAAAATATATATCTAGTAGATATGCAGCTATTTTTTGTTTAGATGCTCTAACCTGCATTAGCCATTGAAAGCCATCCAGCACCATAGTGTTGCAATTTAAAATTTTCATCAGGAAATTTAGCACCATAGATACTAAATTATGATGGAATAATAATTGGCTCTTCTTATTCAAATGTATAAATATTACCTTTTGCCTCCAGTACCATCTCCACGATCAAAATCACCACCTTGGATCATAAAACTTTTAATAACACGATGAAATTTTGAACCTTTATATCCAAAACCTTTTGTACCAGCTGCTAATTGGGCAAAATTTTCGGCTGTCTTTGGTACAACATCTCCAAATAGACCAATAACAATACGACCCTCTTTTTTACCACCAATTTCAATATCAAAATAAACTTTTTTTGTTACATAAAGCTACAAAATTCGCGAGACAAAAATTCAACAGAAAAAATAAGTAGATCCTAAAATGAAGTAAAAAGTTTACATTATCGTCAGCTGCGAATGTTGTTGATGCAGCATAGATGATAAATACAAGTGCAGTAAGTATCAATAGTTTCATGATGATCTGAAAAGTAATTAATCAAATAAGAAGAAAATCTTTTTACTTTGGATAAACATTACAAGCAATTATGAAGAGAGAAAAAATTCTAGACTAAATTATACCTTTTTCTGATATCGAGAAAGCGAAAGTTGCATTCAAAATCTCGAAATAAAAATAATGAAATCATGCATAGTTATTACAAATATGAAATGAATATTTGCCACATATGCCGAGCTAAATAGGACAATCTAAAAAAGATGCTGATTGCCTGCACCTTTGGCAGTCGTTGATTGGTTCGAATTATTTGTTTCACGACAGAAATTATATTCTCGAAAATAATAATTCATTTTGTAATGTGATAAACATCTATTGTAAAGGCTGCTTGATGATTACAATCAAATAAAATTGATTATTAACTCATTAGTAAGTGCGTTTGAATCATAGAATCGAATAGAGGATCAGATGTTCATTTCTATTGGCCAAGAATCATCAAATCACCGTTGATTGATTGTAACGCGCTCTAGTACAGTTTACCAGATATATATTAAAGCTGTAGCGCCAAATAAATGTACGTGCTTAGTGAAAAAAGCGCTTCTGAAAGAAAGATAAAATATATGAGAAAAAGATAAATATTTGGGAAGTAAATTCGCTTCTACATAAAATCTATGATTAAATTAATTTTTTATTCAGATATTTTGATTGAACCGAGATATATGCGGTATAATAGTTCTCTCTTATGATTCGTTTCTTCTACCTCGACTATTTTCATGATGATCAAAAATTGAGTAAATGCGATTTAATTCTGTAAGACAAAGTGCATGATTCATTCATTTGCCGTTATTCAGTTATGTCTGTCACGATTCGAGTTGTATCTTAAACTTATATCGTAACTTACAGGCGCTATACATAATTGCTTACTCAGATACTTGCATATGTTGAATTTTTGCCAAGTAATTTATTTAATACCTTAAATCTGCTGAATGCTAAGTAAAAAGTATAATGAATGCTACCCAGGTCGAACATTCCGGCCACTGGATCCCGTAGGATACTCCAGCAAATATGCTGTATAGTCACCATATACTGCAGGAAAACACGGGAAACGCTGGAGCATGAAGGCAGTATTCCGGTCAAAAACACGGCCGAACTTTTCCGGCGGATTCCTGCCAAGTTCCGGTGCTTTCCGACACGAATTGATCGAAAATCACCGGAAAAAATCCGAAAAATTTCCAACCGGAATACTGCTTCCACAAAATCAACCGAACTAAACGGAACCGGCCGTTTCCAGACCGGACTGTTCGATCTGAGACAACTTGAACAAAGTAAATATTTAAAAATTTTTCTCAATTAGATTTGCTTCAATGACTCATCATACTGAACATAATTTTTGATTAAAAGTAAGATTTCCGAAACCCGTTAGAAGGGCATTTTAAAGGTCTACTAAATCCTTTAAATGGATTTTAAAAAGGGTTTATTATTTTCCGAAACCCTATAATAAACCCTTTGGAAGGATTTCGGACGATTTCCCATACGATTAAAAGGGTTTATTATACGTTGCACTTTAATAAACCCTTGAAGCGTCTATTCTTCTACGTTTATCTTTTACACTGTACAATAGTTGTATGCACTGGAAAAAAAATAGCACCACACGGAACCATTTTTGAAACGAATTCTAAACCTTCAAAAAGGTTTCGTAAAACCCCAAGATAGTGTCAAAATGATTATCAAGAGTCCAGGAAACTTTTTTGAAGGTTTTGTGGAAAACCTACGAAACCTAAAAGATTCAGAATTCGTTTCAAATCTCGAAACCCTTTTTAGGTTTCGTAGTATCTGCGAAACCATTTTTAAGTTCAGTGAGAGAAATCGAAACCTTTTATGAGTTTCGCACTGAAGACAAAACCTTCTTGGTTCCGTGTGGTACTATTTTTTTTTCAGTGTGGTTGAGGGTGTGCTTAGAGCTGTTTTTATTTTTCAAAAACTTTTTGTCGCGCCTACAGAGTATAGAAATAATATACAAATCTGACTGATATTGTGCCAAAAAAAAAGAAAATATACAGCTATGAAAATCCAGTTTAAGAAAACGAATTTAAATATATCTCCTAGAAGTACACAAGAGCTATGTAAAAATGATAGTCAACTTAACGGCTATTAGACTAATAAAAATAATCCATATTAATCTGTACCCAGGTCGACTGATCCGATATCGGATCCGATAGGAACCTGGAAATATCCTACAATCCGATTCAATTCTATTGGATTCCAGTCGGATCGAATTGGTTCCGATAGGTGCCTACTGTCGGATTGCTCGACCTGGGTACTTGCCCATCATATGCGAACTTACCTTTATTAGAAAACCAGCAGTGATCAACAGTACCAATCGATCGGAAAATTGTTCCACTTTAAGTAGAAATGGATCACACACGAAAAATTATGGATAGCAAGGAGAAATGTAAAAAGACGAATTCATATATATTTTCAAGTATCTTATCAGTTTCTCCTTGGAAGGGGAAAAACGATTCAACCATTTCTCCTTAAAATACTACCATTTCTGCTGGAATAGAACTGTTTCCGGTTGAAATTTGTCTGAGAGGCGATAAGGAGATGATCAATGTCTCTGGTTTTGGTGAAGTTCTGCTTAGAAAGAAATCTGTTCCTGATGATGTGTTTCTTCTTGCTTTTTGTGGGTAAACGATTTCTACTGTAAATGGAACAGATTCTCGATTTCCGGGTATGTTATCCAGCCCTCGTAAAAAGAAAATGATTATTACTCTAAAGAGCTTTTTCTCTTCGTACACTTGATATCGTGTTTCATTAAAATATACGTTCGTAAACACTACAGTATTCTGATATGTAACCCAATATAATAACCCTACTAAATTCAAGATACCAATTTAACATAAGTACATTATTTGACACATATAACACGTTGTCATATTGATTAATAATAATATTCATATCATATTAATGATTTTTGTCAAATAAAGTTAAGCTCAAACAACTGCATAATGAGACAATGCTTATTTGACAGGTGCTTGTAAATTGTAACACAATTCTACTATATATCTATATCGCAGAATCAACTGTTGTAGAAAAAAATCAAATACTTTTTATTCTAGCAAGTTCGTATCTCATGTTGTCTTAATCGGGAAAATTCAAGGTCTTCATACGTTTCTTATATTTGGCTGCTATTCGTCTTCGTGTATTGCATTCCATTAATCATTCTCACATCAACCAATGCAATGACACTGATTGAACTAAAGGGAATGCGTGAGAACATTGAACGTGGCATGCAAACAACACTTAGCGCTATGGATGTAACAATACCATTTGGAGACACCTAAAGATGGTCAATCTTCATTATGAAAATTGGCAATCTTTAGGTGTCTCCAAATGGTATTGTTACATCCCTACTTAGCGCGAAACGAATTGAAATGGAACGACGAATTGGCAAAAGTAAGCATTTTCTGTGCTAGCAATTACTATCGTTACTTACAATCAATATATGTATAGTCAAATTTGATCAGATTATATTGGTCTCTGTCATATGCAATCATTTTGTTCGAGAAATACAGAATAATTTACATTCGAATAGAATCTGAGAAGCAGCAAAATTCGTTTCAATATTACCTGAAAATTTATTCTATTAGATTGATCATTATAACGAGTGGAATACTATTGAGTTGCATGTAATCACTGAGAGTGTTACGAGTATGACTATTCTAGAAGATGAATGGATTTTGCTGTTTGCTTTTAAAGAATGAAAAGTTAAATTAGGTAAAAGGTATTTTTTATTATTAATCTCTAACTAGGTATTATTATGATAACGTTAGGTTTCGTCGTTACGTGGACTCCATATGCAATTGCTTTTTTTTATAGCGGCATTTCGTGGCCAAGGATATGGCACCCCACCGGCAGTCGCATTTATTTGTGCTTGTTTTGCTAAAACATCGGTGATTTGGATTCCAATGATTTATGCAGGCACATCGACACAATTTCATCTGAGCATTATCAAACACAATATATTAGAAGGTTTAGACCCGACCAACCGTGTAGCTCATGGACAAACAATAATCTTGCAGAATCAAACAGTAATCCATCTAAATGAAAGTGTTAAACATGGAAATCATGGCAATCTCAATTAGCAATCGAACATATTAACCTATTAATCATTGATTCCTGTTATGTGCTTATGCAAAAATGTTGAAGTTAACTTTGAAAAATTCAACTGAATTTCAAAGTCAACTATGATATGCGTGTAGTATTAACTTAGAAACATCTTCTCATAATACTATTCTCATCTCATTCTTTTCTCAGTAAATACTGCGTCGTGTCTATGTTTGCTTCATCAGTTTGCATATCATATACATGTCTAAATGATAATCAGGTCGAGCTAATAGTTGCATAACGATAGTCGATGGAAAACATAGAGATTTATCTGAAATTCGTTCAGAATAAATGTCCGAATAGTTGGAAGATATACGAAAATAATCTAAAGACAGTATGATTGTTTTGTCTGCTACTTTGAATTGAGGGCTCGGGTTGTCGTATTCATATCCAATAATAATGTTTTCTTTTTGTTCACACAAAAGCATAATTGTGAATGAAAGTGTTTCGATCGTTAACTTACGAAAATTAGAGATCTTGAACAAGAAATCAAAATAAATAAAAAAATTACGATTCAATACCGTTAAAAATAATCATAGTTAAGCTATATAAATTTTGATAATGTGCATATTTCGTTATTGTGAGATGATCACACTTTACAAGTAAGAACGTTTCAAGTTTAATCAGCCAGCTACAGATAAATTTTTAGAAATTTGAAAATTATTTAGAAATATTATCATATAGAGACATTTAAGTTTGAATCTACAACTATTTTACACAACAATAATGCAATATCTGGCATTTGACTCGAAATAATTATCAAACAAAAAGAAGTATCGTAACATTTAACTCAAGATGAAAAGTCATATAAATTATGCTTCATTATAGTTCCATTGCTCTATTTTGTAATTCATTCATAGTTGTGTTTGCTTTGCGTTTCGTTGGATTTCATTTTGATTTATTTCTATTTGGTTTTTTAATTTTTGAAATTCAATTTGTTGATATTGTGCTAATGACATATCAATAATAATATCATTTTCATCAACGTATTTCTGAATTTTATCAATATTTACAAGTAATTGCTGCTGCTGATTTAAATTTTTACTATCATCTTGTTGATATGTCCGTTGATAAAATTCTACCAGACGCAGATAATCAATTTCATGAGAACGAGCAAGTAGAGAGTGCCGACGAAGACTAGACATGTTTTTTGTTGTTGGCTGTAGGATTGTTGATAATGATTCAAGTAACATGCAATCACGTTTACCAACAGTAATGAACGGAACTGAACGAGAATGAACAAGTGCAGTACCACCACGTTGTGCCAAAACTCTATAATACAAAACAAAATTGAGAATAAACATTCATTAGGCTCTTATCAGGTATAACTTCAAAATATCGATAAGTGTTTGTAGAAGATAAGACTAATCCTTAAAATTTTGTTCAAATTATCATACGTTTTATAGCTTTTATTTACATCACGTTGATTGTTGAGCAGTTTAACATAGAGAACTTTTGACATTCCAAATATTAAATGATACAAATCAATAAGCATTAAGTCACTATCTAGCGTAAAATCGATTGAAGATGACGTTGATATAATTCTTTCAAAATTTTCAATGTCGACAGAACTAGCTTTTGTAGTAAAATGAAAAAGAAATGATTGCTCTTTTTCATTGAGTAAATCACAATCGACTAAAACTTGATAAGGTAGAAGACGCGATTGTTGCGATTTATTTATATACGGAATACAGATATTATTTATTTGTATCCAATTATTAGATGAAGACGACAATGTATTTTCATCAAAAGAACGTTGTGGTTGTAGAACTAAAATACAAATGAATGAAGTTTTCACTATTAATTATTTTTAATATGAATACCTTTTTTATTCATTTTAATTGGTGCTAAATCGTTCTTTTTTGCTTGTAAATTATCTGCAATTGGATTCTTTTCTACAATTTTCTTTGTTAATACAGATGTGCCAACAGGAATAGTCGGTACAATTGATGGTGAGTTTATTGTTTTTGATTGATTTCGTTTATTATTTTTTGAAGCTATCTGTGCGCGTTCGATAAAATCAAGTAAATCTTCCCAGTCAAGTAACTGATCGACTAATTTAAAAGTACATCATCAAATCAAATGAATAAAAAAATGTTTGAACTCACGTTCACCAATAATTGAAAACGATAAAGTTCCATTCAAATGCCACGAAAATATTTTGTGCATTAATTTAACTTCATGTTCCATCATTTTATATGTTCGACCAATTGGTTCTATCGATGGAAATGATGATTTAGCTAATCGTTGCCATTGAGAAGAATTTGCAAGAACTCGTTCAATATATCGTTGAACAACAAAACGTCGATCGCACCTAATTAATAATTTTCATAAGTAAAAAATAATATTTCCTTCCAAATAAACTTCAACTATTACCGATATAATACGACAATCATTTGATTATCCCACTCTTCCCAAGAAAATTGATTTAAGCATAGTGATGATTGACTTGTATTCATAGCATGAATAGTTATTTTTTTATCTAAAATAATTATTTTTAATACAAATAAATCATTTCTAATTATTCATTCCATTGAGTATTAGTTCATGCAAACAAACAAAAATTAGTAAAAAAAGAAACAAGACAAGCGAATAAAAAGTCATTCGATTTGTTCAATTGATATCACACATGAATTGAGTCATCTTTTGTCGATGCTTGTGGTATAAGACTTTCACGATTCTAAAAAAAGAAAGAAGAAAATATTAAAAAACTAACTGTCGTATTCTATAGATATACTTCATAGGTCCAAAAACTTCCAATATCAATGAGAATTGAAAGTACTAAGCCACCTTGTCCACTAGAATAAATAATATTATGTAAAAAAAGAATTACTCTAAATTAATAACGAACCAATTGATAAGATCTTTTAATGTAATACGCATTGAATCAACAGGTTTAACCATGTCGAATATTTCATTTTGAACATTATTAAATGGAGGTATATCAGTTAATGGTCTTGTGGATAACATCTGAATCATGCCCTTTATAGAAAAGAAAAGAAACATAAGAAAGTAAAATTTTAATATAACAATAAATAAATCAAATTTACTCGATAAAAAAAGTTTAAATCACCAGGATGTAAATAACCTTTATTATCAATGTCCATGATTTGAAAAAGATAACGAAGACTTTGTGGGGAATTTCGATTTTCAAGTGCAAGAACAAAATCTAAATATGATTTATAATCCATTTCACCACCATATGTTAAACATTCTTGAAAAACACGTGTAATAAATACAGGTGTCAATGTACTCGAATTATATCTTAAGTCAAAGTCATATAGAAAAAGAAATAAATATCTAAAAGTAACCTCTTACTTGGCTAATTCATCTCGTGATAATAAACCATTATGATCTTTATCGAGCTGTAAATAACGTGTATAGATTTTTGAAGCTGATTGACATGAAAACCAATTTTGTTCAAGATCATCTGGATCAGCATCTTCTTCACGTAACTAGGACAAAAAGGAAAATAATCAAAACATAAGTTTTTTTGCTTTTAATTTTTCCTTACTTCAAGTAATTTATCAAGGTAACCACTACAAAGTATATCTGGTATAGCAATACGTCCTGTACGTAATGGATCCAGAAAGAAAAAGAATTTTCGTACTGCTGTACAAACATAAAATTTATAAAACGTTTCTTGCAATTGTGATAATTGATGCATGGTTGGAATTAATTCGTATATATAATCTTCTAAATCCTAATATTTGAAAATATTTTAATATGAAATTTTAAATATATAGAGAAACACGAATTTTTACAGATTCTCGAAGATATCCTTGACCAATGCTATCATACAGTGATAAACCCATACGAGAATGATGATACCACATTTTACGCATCGTATATTGATATAGATCAAGTATACGTACACGACCATAAGGATCATTTTGATAGAGATCAGCAAAAATTGTTGGTGGAAAAAGATTACTAGAAGAAATATGATTTTAAAAAATTGAATGATTTCGATAAGAACGTACGCAATAGCTGGAGTTGCTTTTTGAACAACTCGCATAAAATCATCATAATTTATTTTCGGTGATTCAGGATCAAGTGGAGCTGAAGCATTTTCTTCTAATAAAGTTAATAATGACTAAAAACATAAATAGACAAACTATGTTGCTTAGACGAATTTTTAAATTGCTTCACATTTGCTTCATCACTGCTAATGATTTCTTGACTTTTTCGATGAAGAAATAAGGCTCGTGCTTCTTCGCGTAATTTTCTACCAAGTGGATCAGTTGGAATCTATAATCGGCATGATAGAAATAAAATATGAGTAGCAAGTAATATTTGTCACCATACGTTTTCATAAAATTTTGGTATCTTTGTGAAATGATGATGAGCATGTCCTAGTGTTCCATCTTTGTGTATATGGAGTTTCTTATTTAGTGTTGCTGCATCTTGATGAGGCGCTTCACGTCCTTCTGTTAAACATTTTGTAAATAAATCAAATTCTAGAAGAATACAAATAAAATACAAAAAATTTCAAGCCAATTCTGATGAAAACACATTACAAGTTATCGGGTTGTATTTTAATGCATATTTAGTCTATGAGAAAAAATTGGTAAGGCTAAATAAAATTTGAAATTTTCACGTACATAGATTCTCTATGAACGAACTCTAATAATAGAGCTAAATAGATAATTGATTCGAACAATTTTCACTACTGCTCTCTATTTTCCTCATCATTAAAGATTTGAAGTTTGTCATGGAGACTTTTTCTCAGTGTTGCTAAATCAGAATTGTAACCAAAATACTCGTTCAAATGACATTCAACCATCGAACATAGACTTATGCACGATAATGTTTTCTTACCATTTTCTTCTGTAGTTGTAATTTTGGGCTTTTCCAATTGTTTTTTAAGATATTCAACAATTTTATCCATCTAGAAAAGAAATTTTTCATTTGCGTTCAAAAGAAGCGATAATATAATTGTCGACCTATTTTAACCAAAAGAAAACAAGTAAGAACGAAAAGAAAAAAAATTAAATTAAAGCAAACAATAACCAAATGACGTCGTTCATAAAGCCATTGTTTAACTTCTGACCATGAAGCCCAAAGAAGCCAACAAACAAGATGCGTAAAATTAAGCGGTGCTTTTGTCATTATCCAAATGGTCAATTGATTAGCCCAACCCGGTGTACAAAAACGATCACCCCGTAAACAAGCATCAACAATTTGACTAGCAACTTGCTCGGCTGTTAGAGTTACAAATGGAAGATGAAATACAACGGAATCATCATGATGATCGAATTCTGTATTTAATGTTGGTCCAGGCGTAGCCAATAAAAGAGAGACATTATTCTTACTATTGCTATCATTGAATTGTTCTATTTCATAATCAAGAGATGTAGTTAATTGCGTTAAAAAAGCTTTCGTTGATGCATACATAGCAGCACGTGGTGATGACATATACGATATTTCACTCGAAATATTAACAATGCGTGATGGTCGATCAAGCATTTTAGGTATATAGTGACGGATCAGAAGAGTAGGAACACGTATATGAAGAGCAATCATTTGTTCGTATGCCATGTCACTGGTTGATGTTTGAAAAAATGGTTTCGTACAACCTCGACCTGCGTTATTAATAATTATATCAATATTAACATTTTTTAAAGTATCAATTCGATTGATCAAATTTTCAACTGCATTGTATTCAGTAAGATCTTGAATAACTGTGTGAATATTGATTTTATCATTGATTTGTCGAAGTTCATCAGCCAATGCATGAAGTTTTCTTTCTGATCTAGCAACCATAATAAGATTAAAATCATGTTGAACTAGATGACGACATATTTGAGCACCTATGCCACTTGATGCGCCCGTGACTAGTGCATAAGATGATTGATTAGCCAATAGAGTTGAACAATGTAATGATCGTTTTGATGAAAATAGATAACCGATGGCCATAAAAATAAGATAAGCAATAGTGTAAAGTTTACAACATAAACCAACATAATTAACAGGAAGGCAGTAGAATAAGACTAGAACAGCGACTGTTGCCGATGGTGAGGAAGGCCACAAAAACGAAGTCATATCTAGAAAAAGAAAGTCAATATGATATATGCGTGTACGAAATTCGTTCTTTTTCATAATAAACAAAAAAAATAGTAGTAAATTTGTTTAATGATGCACAGTAAGATTTGGATACCGAGTTCGGATAAACGTTAATGTAACACAATCAATATCTGAATTACCAGTCAAATCAAGTACAAGTAAATTATTCTAAATAGATTGTTAAATAGATATAGAAATACATGACTTGGTTCATTTTTTTACCATCGATTTTTGTTCAAATAATTTTCGTATTCCATTAGATGTAAATTTATTTTTTGAAAGATTCAATGATTTCAGATGATCTAAGCATAGTTTCCCTAATTGATCAAATATTCCATCAGTCAGACTATTCTCTTCGATGAAAAATAAAAATAAAAATTCTAAAAACTCTTCGAAATATAAGCCAATAATCACTACCTGATAAGTTAATTGAATAAATAAACATAAAATTTTCGAATACTTGCAATATACATATAGTTTGTTCTAATCTTAAACTTAAACGTTGAAGTGATAATTCAAATTTATCAAAAAACATTTTTAATGCCGATCGAATGTTTGAATAGGCGGCTTTAACAAAAATTCAATTGTTTCAGTTTAAATACTACAAAAAATGTTTTTCTCACCAATTTTATTTATTTTACAAAGTCGTTCATATAGAAGAATTGGATCTTTTTCAATGTAAGTTGCTTTTATCTAAATATAGAATATTGAAAAACTTATTCCTAAAAAAATATAATCATTGATCTCCACGTACATCAGTTTCATCGACTGGTATAGCTAATTGAACGGTATCATTTTCGGCCATGCCTAATTCCCAATCTTGTCGATCATAGAGTATCACAGAACATGCATAAATATGAAAATTATCATGTAATCGTTTGAGAACTTGATAGCGAAGACTAGTTAGAGTAGCTGATGGTGACCTATAAAATTAAAAAAAAAGAAATCTTTTAGATATTTAGAAGAAAAACAAAGATTTTGATTGATATTACATTGGTATTCGAAGTTTTTTATCTTCGCTTGTTCGTTGAGTTGTATTTGCTAAACATCGAATAATTCTCGTGTTTGGATCATGCGAAATTGAAGGTGGTACACTTATAGTTGTTGCTATTGTATTTGTGGATGATGTTGATGATGGATGTCGCGATCTGCCGATTAATTTGGGGGTCATTATTTGTAGAACTGGTGACAGAGGTGGAGTAGCATGAGATGGTAGAGGTGATTCTTTTTTCAATGGTGAAAATATATCCAAATCATCAAAGTTAGCAAGATCCATATCGTTTGATGATTGTGGAATAGATGAAAATATCAAGTCAGATACTTTTGCAGGAGATTTTGTGTCAGCCATTGTTCGCTTTCGTTTGCGTGCTGGTGTATGCAATGATGACACTGATGGTGAACGGGATCGCTGTAGACGTTGTTTTCGCGTTTTTGTAGAAACAGATGAACCGTCAACCTCAATTGGATCTGTATCGTTGACAACCCAATTTTTTTCACTTGTATTAATTCGTTCATATTCAGCATCAGATATAAATGGTGTTAATTTAGTTTTTTTTCTTTTTACAGGTGACTAAATCATTTTTTTGCTATAGAAAACCTGCTAATAAATCGATTAAAAAATATCGTACTTGTTTATTAGCTGTTTCGTCATCGTCTGTTCGAATTCCCCGTCGAATATTATTCATTATACTTTTATATTTGGGACGTTTATCAATATCATTTTCTACAATACCATTCACACTATCATTACTATTTGAATTTTGTTCTGTTGTAAGTGTTCTGTTTAAAGAAAACAGAAAAGGTTTTATTTATTTAGTGTGTTATAGAACAATTATTTTATGTTTTAATTATTCATACGTTTCTTCTTCGTCTGTTTCATTTCCAAAATCACTACGAATAACTTTCTGCGTACAATAAGTTGGTTCATCCTCTAAATATAAGAAATCAAACGATTATCTATCGATTGAAAGCAATAGCTGCTTACTTCTCATAGCAGCTAAAAGTAATTCTTTTAAACGATTAAATTTTCGACGATCATCTGGTGACATATTTTCATCATATAATGTTAAATAATCAACGGCTGTATAACCCTGAAATAGTCAACATTTCTGTATTATAATAAAAGACAATATATAGTAAAGTATTAACCGACATTATTCGTACGAATATTGGCTTTTGCACCATACGAAAGCAATATTTCAATAATATCAAAACATCCAGTATTACAAGCATCAATAAGAGCAGTTATTCCATTATTTGCTTTTATATTGATATTTGCTTTACAATCAAGAAGATATCGAACGATATCAACATGTTCATGATTGACTGCTTCATGCAATGGTGTCCAACCATGATTATCTTGTAAATTAATATCATCCTAGTTGATGTATGCATAGAAATAAGATCGATCGATACATGATAAAAATTTAGTTTTACCCCTTCAGCAATAAATTGTTTCACTTTTCTTATTCCGTTTTTTTCTTTGCAGGCTAAATGTAAACGACTTTCACCATAACAATTTCTCCAAAGTTTTTTTCTCTGCAGTCAAGAAGAAACAATTATTTGTGTTGTCTGTAACAATAAATAATTATTTACTTGTCGACGTTTACTGCGTATCGTTGAATCTAATTCATTATCATCTTCATCATTGTCATCTTCATTGTCTGTTTCATCGGATAGTGTTGCTAAAATAGCATCATCATCATCATCACTGCCATTACCATTAGTTTCTTCGTCGTCTTCATCATCATTGGATTGTAAAGAATCTGTTATTTCACTATTCGTACGTTCTGCTCGACGTAAAATTTCACTGTAATTCTCTTTTGTTATTGGTGGCTGAACATTAGCCATAAACTCTTCTAAATCATCATCTAAATGTATAGATGGATCACGTAGTTTCATACCAAATACAAGTGAAATTGCCATTCTCTATATCAAAATCATATACATATATATATATATATAATCGACGATGAAGCAAAGTAAGAAACAAATGAAATTTTACCATTAAACTTCGATCGTTTGCTGATCGAGCAATATTTAAAACGCGTTCGAATGTTTTTATTCGTACGTCAAGATCTACTTTCAGACGATATTCACATTTAATTATTTCACAAAGAGAATATCCTTGCTAAAAATAAACAAAATTTTAATTTGAAAATAAAAACAAAAAATTGAAATAGAATACTTCAACATCAGCACGTGAGCCCAAACCAATTCGACAACTCATTTCACGTCGAAAATAATTAATACTTTCTTGCCATTCTTTCAAGTCTTGACATATACTGCCAAGTGATGAGTAAATAGTTGCCATTTCACTTTCATCTAAGTTTAATTCTTGTGCATGTTTTAACTAAACAAGATTGATATTTTTTGTTAGATGTTCAGTTTTGTTTTAGAAAGAGAAACTATTTTAGAAATATTACCTGTTTCAAATAATAATTTTTACTTTGTTCATTTCGTTTAAGACGAGAAAACGTATCAGCACATTTTTCTGCTAAATGCATTTTTTTTGCTAAATCTGTTTCTTGTTCATATCGATCTTGAAGACCAGTTAATATTCTTTGAACTAAAAAAACGTATGTTACTTTTAATATTATTACTCGTATTTTAAATCAGATGATTTTTACCATCGGCTAAATCACGACGAGCTTTTTCTTTTATGGGATCATTTTTTCGATAGCGATAAATTTTCAAAAGATAACTTTTAGAACCTTGATAATCATCGAATAGTAGAAGGGTCTAGAGAGAGTTAGTTAAAGAAAAGTGTTATTTTATTTTCTGAAAAGAAAAATATTCTACGATAAAATTTTACTTGAGCAATATCATGTAAACATGATAAATATTCAGATGTATTTTTTGCTAATTGTGCATAATGTAAAGCTTGTTCCATAGTAGCAACAATTTCTTTCTTGTATTGTAGAAAATTAGGAACACTTAAGTAGAAAGTTGATACTGATGAATGAAGACGTGCTAATTCTTCATGTAATTGATGTTTTCTGAAAATGAATTAATATTACAAATAAATAAAAGCATTAATTTTAATAGGAAAATTCGAAATGTTCATATAAACGCTTCTAAAAGCTTAAAACTCCAGAAATCGATTAAGCTAACACTTCTTATAATTTGAGTTATATCCAATCATCATCATCATAAGAATGTAGCCATTTTATTGTTTTCAAGACAGAGAAGATTCATACAAATGATACTTATCACACGTCTAGAACTCATCTGGTCGAATAATGTGAATTTTTTCTACAAAAATCAGATAGTTCATGTTTAATGAATTCTTTCCTTTATGGGCAAACCTATCGCTAAGTGAAATTCCTGGTATTTTGATTTCTACTTTCTAACATCTTATGATGGAAAAGAATTACACTTACTTGGCTAATTCTATGGCACTTTTAATATATTGACTTAGAGCTTTAAGATTAGCACCCGATTTGTCACCCGTTGTATATTTATCACTCATAGCATTGGCTAAAAATATCATTAAAAATTTTTCTTTTCGATGAAAATGACTTTTAAAACTATTTCATTTACCAATATTAATATAAGCCCGAACACGTTTTAAAGCTAAATCTTGTTGTCTTTTTTCCATATCTTTCGTTTTAATATTTTGTTTTGCTTTCATATCGATTTTAAGTTGATAATCAAGTTTTTCAATCATTAATAAACTATTTTTTGCTGCGTCCAAACTCTTCTTACATATTTCACGTGGAAATTGATCACATTCAGTATCATGTAACATATCATCTTGTAAATAACTTAACCATACCCAATAAGTATGTGCTAAACATGTATAAGCTTGTTCTGTGCGTTCATCATCAATATATTCTTGTGCTGATGATAGAAAATTTAGATGATGTTTTTCACTTGTAGCAAATTCATTTTTAGCAAAATAACATTCACCTAAAAATCGATGACAATAAAGAATATCGTCTCGTATATCAGCCGATTGTGCTTCACGTAATTCAAGTGTAAAATATTTTATTGCATGATCATATTTTCCTATAGGAGTGAAAATATTATTGTAATATAATTCTCATTATTATTGTCATAGAAAATTACCTATAGAACGGCATGCTTCAGCTGTTTCATGGTAGATATCAATTTTTTCTTTTGGATTTCGTGAAACAGAATGTTGAATTCGCTCGGCTTCTTTTATAAGTTCTTTAAATTCAAAAGAATAGATTTCATTTAACAAGTTTAATTACCAAAGAAAACTAATTACTCTGCACTCTTTTTTCATCCATTTATTTTAATAGACATCTACAACAGAAAATAAAAATCATCTGATATAATTCACTTGGTTTCTATAAGAAAAAAATGTCTTTTATTTACAAAAAAAAAATTAAATCTGAACAAACATTAATCTAGTTCAACTATTTTTTTGTCGTTTCTAAAAATAGTACAAAACAAAAATGGATGATTAGAACGAGAAATATTTTGTTCAATTCGTATATTTACTTTTAATTCATCTTGAATAATTTGATAGTTTGATAATAAACGAAGAATTTGAAATGAATTCTCTTCATTATTAATTTTCGTCGTAAACAAATCAAAGTGACTATTACCTTCAAAAAAAAAGATTTTTTAATTTTCTTATTATTTTTTTCTTATGTTTAAAATAATTTAATTTATTACTTGTCGATGATATATAATCAATTTTTTGTTCGATAAGGCACCTTTATTTAATATCAAAGAATAAATAAATTTTAAAAACAACTTAATTACCATTGATGTCCATCAAAAATTTCACGCGTGTTTCGAATATCACCGCGTAACGGTTGATATTGATTATTCGTTGAATAGATGCATTTTTTATTCGACAGTATTTTTAATTCGTCAATTAAATTATTATTACTATTAGTATCATCATCATCATCATCATCATCATCACTTGATGGAAGATCTATGGAAAAGAAATGTTGTTCACACAAACCATTACTATATGATGTGGAATGATTCCATGGCAATGAACGATTACATTTGGCCTTGATACAACGATACGATTTATTGACTACACTTGATCGAATACCTTGATGATGATATTCTGTCATTTTTATCAGATTTAATTGAAGAATTACTTAGAATATGATGACTATAATGATTACGCATATAACAAAAGATTTGCCATTTGTTCGTTCGCTACTATGCAATTGGTTCAATACATTTAACGAACGGACAAATACAATGGCAACAGTTAAATATATATTGATAGAGGGAAGGGAAGGAAGGTACCATGCAAGAAATTTAAAAATCAATCATATTTCAAATTTTATGATATTTAATGTATAATTTGTTATGAGATAAATACACTGGATGTTCATTATCTAAGAAATGAATCTATTTATTTAAACTATTTAATTATTTGTAATTAGTGCGTAGATATTTATGAAAACAAAAATGAGACAATAAATTCTACAGTAATCGAATAAGCAGCGAAGAATATGAACTATGCCTTTTCTTCTTCATTTGCTTAAAGTATAAGTGTTCATTTATCTATTTCGCAAATGCAAAATTGCCAATTGATTTTATTGATTAAACGTTTGTTGTGATGAATAGTATTCATAACTACTGCTACCATCAGTAACATTATTTGCATTTTCAACAAGGCCAAGTCCACTAAATGAAGAACCTAGACCTCCAGCGTAACCACCAGTACCACTACTTGCATTATAAGATGAAGATGATTCAAATCCACTAGATAAGACTCCACTTGCACCGCTATTCAAGTTTAGACCAGCATCGCCGAGTGCTGCGAGACCGTCACTGACACCGTAACCACTAGTTGAGGACGAGACAACATCATAATCAACAGAACTAACATTAGCACCACCTGATTGATAACTTTCATAACTGGACGATTGGAATTTCGATGCTGAACCAGCAGGAGGTGACTAAAAATAGGGGAAAAAACAAGTTTTTCAATGACTAGTATGTTTCTTTTCCGATTGATAATATAAAGATAGTAAGTCGACACAGACTTACAATATCCTCAACAACACCAGCTTGTCGAGCCTGTGTAATAAGTGTTTGAGAATCTTCTAGTTGAGTACCATAACGTGCCACATACTCAGCTGGATTAACAGAGTGAATACCCAAATTTTCAAATCGACGAACAATTTGAGTTTTGGGTGCTTCATAACTAAACATTAACCAAAATAGTTAGAAGTGCCATTCAGTCTATGAATTTTTTATACATACTAAATAATAATGTTACGTGGCTTTTGTATGACTGGAGGGGGAGCTCGTTGAACAATCACGCGACGTTTCTCTTGTGCTCGATATGGTAGCCAACGTTCGACAACAACATCACGTGGTTTGGGTGGCAAAGATGGTAAACGTTCAATAATGACTGAACGAGGTGGTACCGGTAAAGCTGGTAGCATCTTTGTTATTACTGAGAAACAAAACAAAAAATAAACATTCACTTTTGTAAATTTAACAATCGTTGATCATTTGCTTGTACCTTGTGTGCCTACTGCTGGAGGCAATTTCGGTGGGGCTTCACGAATGACAATTGGTGGTAATGTCGGTGGTGGGGGTGGACGTTGTCCTGTGTAATTAGATGTATATGTCGCAGGAGAAATTAAAATTTCAGGAAAATTTTAAATTCTCCTAACTTTTTACTAGGAGAATTTTAAATTTGCCTAGGAAAAATTAAAATTTTAATTTCTCCTGGATTTTAATTTCTCCTGCCACATATACGTAACATTTGATTTTTAAGAAAAATGTCTACTTACGTATATAAAGTGGAGGAGGTGGAGGTGGTTGAGGTGGACGAACTTCTTTGATAATGAGAGGCTGAAATCGTTGAAAAATAACTCTCTCTTATTGGTTCATAAATATAGAATATTTTGTTTTGACTTAATAATATACTTACGCCTGGTGGAGGAACCGCTGGTGGCTGTAAAAATCGAACAAGTATTCGTTGAGTATATGTTTGTGGACCCCCGGGAGCTGGTCGTCGAAGAACTTCTGGATTAGGATCCTTAAAGAAACCTTGAGCATCAGTTGCATATGTCGCTGATGATATTGATTGGTGCTCTAAACTGTTAGAACTATAACCGCCATTACTGGTCAGATATGCTCCCGAAATATTTTGCTGTTCTAAACCAGTTTCTAAGCCACTACTACTTGCTGGAGTACCAGCTCCGAATCCACCATAGACTGATGACGAGCGGTATTCCCTACGTGCATCTCCACTACCAGCAAGCAGTGTTCCAGCAGCTCCTGCTTCGCCATAACCTGTTGTAGATGTGGATTCATAACCTGAATAGCTACCTTGTGCTGCACCTCCTAAGCTTCCACCAAAAGCAACATCATATTGACCTAACATAGCCAAAAAAAAGTGTATTATGTATGTATTTTAAACAATTTTTCTAAACAATACACGTTAAACTCACCTTCTCCGTGTTCACTTTCACCAGAACTATTTTGATAGAAGGACGACGATTCTTGGTAGGACATTTTCTTAGTCTATTATCACTTTTTGCTAACCAAAATATACTCTACAGATAAACATAAGATTAACATAACGTTTAATTAAGAATCTGATTTATTATTGACAACATGCTTATTCGTTCTTTTCTCAAATCAGAGAACGATATCTTGATCAAAAACTATTGTGCAATATCTAGATAATACAAACCACTTTATATTCAAATAGAGAATGAGTTGATGGTGTCTCTTTTCTTTCGTACGTGGTGTTTAGTCGGGTGTGGAATTTTTTCTTTCGTCTTTTTCTCTTGTTATCAATGCTTTCCGTTGACGCTGCTTTGTATCGGTATACACAGTTTTAGGCATCGTGCGCAACTAAAGACAAAAAATTACACACGCTTACTACGAATGATTGTGATTGAAGGTCAAATGTTTCTACATATCAGTAACTGAGATGCACATCACCTGCATAATCATTCAATCAGTCATTCATCTATATACACGTGAACATTCATCATGTTGATGAGAGTGTAAGTCAAAGGTAAGATAGAATGCAAAATTGCTTGCCTTGAAAATATGTTTATTTTCATTCATGTTCAATAATAGATTTTGTTGATATAAATTAATCATATTTTTTATATGTAAGTCATTTACTCGCCTATACTTATTTGTAGTTTTTAATGACTGTTTCTGGTGATAATACGATATATCACTAGTAGTTATTAGTTCAGAATATCGTATGTAAATAAGACTAGAATTTATTATGAATTTTTCTTTATTGATGTACCGTATAAATGATATTTTCTTCTTTAACCAAGCGTGATATGAAAACAAAATAGCTGCAAGAATATATCGGTGAATGAGTACAAAAATTTTTTTGAGACAAAAAGAGTAGCCTTCTTCTTCTTCTATAGTTATGCACTTGTTTTAACTGGATTAGGTTTTTGTAACAAATATTAGAAGAATAATACCATACATATAATTTATACTATCATGTTTTAATAATAGGTTATAAAAGAACTAGAAATCTATTTCATACGGTTTTAATTACAGCAAATTTTCCAATCACAATGGTTTCTTTTTTCTTGTTGTATGTAATTATTTTCGATGATCCGAAAATAAAAAGACAAATGAAAAAATTCGATACAATCTAGCTGTTATTTGACTTTTACGTTCAAGACAAATAAGTAGAGTGACGATTAAAAACTGTATTGATTCTCTGCTTATTTTTATAGTTCAACTGACTAGATGAGAAAAAATACGAAAAAAATTCTAACAAAACATGTCTTGTAATACGATCTATGAAAATTTTAATTATAAAAGGTTGAATATATTCGTCAATGAAAATAAAAACTAGCGTTGTTGTAACTGTAAAACTCATCAAATCTACTTCGATTATTATGTGTTAGCAAATATAGCCAATGCAAAAAATACATACAATAAACTTATTGATTACATGATGAGTCAACCAAAACAATTTAATTATAGCGACACAGCTTGAGATTTGATTCTCAAAAGGAGTCTATTGCATGATCTATCAATATTAAATTGCCTATGACAATATCCGAATTGTGAATACAATCAACTTAATTACATATGTATAAAGATACATTTATCATTTGATATTGCACACTATTTTATGATTTAGTCAAAGTTTCTAATCAATTTCACGAGCAAGAGCGATTATCAAATTTTGATATGCTTTCATAGGCATAATATCAATATCAGAAGTTTCAGCCAATAGGAAAAAGAAAAGTTTTCTTTTTTTGTACTATTTCTATTTCAATTGCAAAGAGGGTCATACACAGATTGAGTAAATGTCATTCAGTCGAATCTTCCTCTCGCCACAAGTCAATGCATTCAAATTTGTGATTAGTTTTCTGAATTTTTGAGTTGAATTATTTTACAATTCTTCCTGGATCTGTTCAAACTCAAGTGTAAAAATAGTCACAATGAAATCGATGGTATATCATTTTCACTATTTGTATGCTTAATTAGATTTTGTTAAGTAACGATATTTTTATGGTTTAATCTATGTCAAGTTATCGTTCATAACTCAGTATTTAAAATGAGATACTATATGAATTTGAAAACATCAGTTCAAAAGAATCTATGAACGAAATCAACGAAAAGTTTTTCTTTGAGCACTTGAAGCGATAGCTGTTACCGATGCAGAAATCTTTGACACGATTCACGTCTCAGTCACACACGCACACAATAAAGTATTCTTTATAAAGACTATCCGTATGAAAAGTTCAAAGTCGAATTTCATTACTCAACTTTTCTAGTATTTATCCGAAGCATCAGCACATTTTTTGGTAACAAGAAACAAAAACACGTTTGAACTATTTTGAAGATATGTATCGCTTATTTGAGAGGATTCATCTCGTAAACCACGACATGTTAGGATTATCACAACTTGTAATTAAAATATTTGAACACTTCATTTCATCATTCAGTATTGTTGTGTGTTTTCTTTTGAAATTAGAGGTCGGTATGGGGTACTAATTCGAAAAACGTACTTCACTATCATTGATGTTCGATGACGTTTTGCTAAACGTTTGTTTATTACATCAATGTATTCTTTTAGATTTCAATTATAAAATAGTCCGCTCTAGAATTATTTCTGACTATGATGTACATGCAACATTGTCTATACCAAAATATATATGAATTTTCTCTATCTTCATTGAGTACTATTTGAAAGAATGAACTATTTTTAGTCTACTCGTGTACATCAGTTGCTTGCTTAAACATATTTTTTTATTGATTTATTAATATTAACATCAGTTTCTGATCATTGCCTTCGTCGTACATGTAGCTACCTACAGAAAAAGAAAAAGAATGGCAAATATTATAATTGAACGATCGTGAGCATATTAAAAATACTTCCTGAGGAAATCAGCTAATAGCATGAAGTGATTGTTTTGTTTTTGTCCTCGTTTATCAAAAATAAGAAAACATTTTTGAAATATAAATATTTTTGAAAGAGGTGGATTCTTCAGTTAATATAGACAAATACCATTTTAACACACAAATGTATATGAAGCAATTCCTATGATTTCAAGATTAATTTTATATTCTAATTAAAGCAACTGGCATAAAATGAATTTTTGAATACGAATGAACTTAAATTTGACCATTGTTGCTACATCGACGATTCTTTACACATAATTCACAAGAACTAGTTTTTGGCCAAAGAAATATTTTGAAACAACCTCAAAACCGGTCACGATTAATCTATAAAGTCAAACAACATAGAAATACCGTATGTCAATCAATATAGCTTTAAAATGACATGAAAATAATCTTTTCTTGAAAAACAAAACAACTACTATATTAGTGTTAAAATCAAGTGGTTCCTTCTCTTAGTTCATATATAATGTTAGTTATATCGGTATGTTTTGCGCTCTTCTATTAGATATTCTAAGTATGAAACAACTTCCTCTTCTCTACTCAACACTCATGTTGCCAGTTTATTTTTAATTATGAGTTACAATCAATTATTACATCTGTAAGCAGAAAAATATAATAAATTCCTTATTCAAATTGACCATTGAGTTCCGCAAGTAGATAGTCATTATCTGTCATTGATATTGCATCTTCTCGTTGTAATTTCTTCGGCTTGCGATTCGGTTGACTGTTTGTTTAGACTGAATTACAGCGTAAGGCATGAACAAAAAGAAAATGAGAAATATTTACCTTATTAATGCATGCTCATCGTGGTAGCTAACAGCGAATTCAAATTTTGTTTCTTGACAGCGATTGAATCCGACCAGTTTTTGTTTGTAAAGTAATTCGAGATATTGTTTCTTATATTTCATGTAGATCTAAAACATGTGATCTATTTTTTAAGCTGTTTTTTTTTAAGAAGAAATAATGAAGAAAAAGATATTTACCAATTCTTTTATATAAATTGATAAATATAGACAAAAGATATTAGCCGATGAAAATGGTATGGATGTTTGCGTAGAAAATTTCTATTGTTATGATTATTACATAGTTTTTCATATGACTTGATATGCAATCAAAGCTTATTTATCTAGTTTTCTTTTTTGATTATAAAAACTTCCTGCCTTTCTTCAAAAAGATGCATTTTTTCTACATGACACGGACACCAATGTTTTTCTACGATGTGCCTGCACGTTTATAAGCAAAATCAATAAACAACTCTATCGTGTCTGAAAGAAAAACATTTTTTCCTCCATGTTCTGATAATTTCTTTCCGTTTGAAAAACTTTTTGAAAACGAAAAATAATTTCTTCAAGTGTCCGGTTTCTACGAAAGATGAGCTATTACTTCTATTCTTCGTCTGTAATATAGAGTAAAAATTTCGTACAGTACAGTTGTAGAGTTGTTACTATTTCTCATGATTTGATACGACGCATTGTTGATTTATGCCTATAAGTTAGTGTATTACATATCGGTTCACTTTAGATTCATGTCGATTATCTTCAATTTTAGGATGACTAGAAAAAAAAATGTTCCTTCACTACCAGATAGCAGTGCCGCTCGTGCTATTATAGAGTAGTATGTATGCTTGAATGTTGTTGTTTTTTTCATATTTTAAAAGTAATTAGAAGTGCCAAAATGCGCATTTGCTCTGAGCTATTGTTCTGAATAACAATACTATTAGATTCGATTAGACGCTTTAGTATGCAACAATAATTTAGCCTTTGATAATTGTGACTGTCGATAGTGGATTATTATTTAACATAATCGCTTTTGCCTCAAGTATGTTATGTGATGCGATGAAGAAAGAGCGACGAGAACACAAGTGTTTCTCTTCTCTCTCTCTCTATTCTAGTTGTTGCCATACTCAAGTGGATAAAATGTCGTACCTCTTCGCCCTTTTCTCTCTTTTCCTATTTTCATCTCTATAAATTAAAAAAATATGTAACAATTAACCTGTTCATTGTCATATTTTTCATTGTATCGTTTATCAAGACAGACTATTAGCCGATGTCAAACAAAACATCGAAATTACTGACATCAAAGACAGTGATAAAAGTTAATTCTCCAAAACACCCAGTTACTCCTCCTAATTCATTATATTCTGGTACAGAAAGTGCAGTACGTACTATACAACAACCACGGTACATAGATAAGAAAACATCAGATTTCTTTATTCATGTCATTTTTTAATTACTTTAGATCACTTCGATCTCGATATTCTGCTCAATCAAAACGAGTAGCCGATCGTACAAACATTTATGTACAGGAAACCTATGAGATTCAGCCTATTCATCATCCATGGAAAGCGGAATATCATAAAATAATAACAAGAGAAAAATTTATCAAACCAATGGCAAAAGATCCTTACACAGAAATGAGGCGGCTGGTTTGTCATGCAACTGGAAGTTTGACAACAAAAACAGAATGTTGCTCCGGTTTATTTGCACCTGAAGATGTAAAAGAGGAAATATTAAATATACAAGAAGCACCAAAACGATCAAGTAAGAAGCTCTTATTACTAAAAAGTTTTGAATGATTATTATTTGAATTATTTTAGTACCAAGTCTTGTTCGTTACTTAAGACGCACAGACTTAATGCCATCTGAACGACTTGTACTACCACCTATTAATATTCCAGCAAAAGCTACTTTATTATGCAAACCAAAATACCAAAAATCGACCGTTTCAGTAATGGATACTAGCCAGTTAACTAATACTGTCGCGAATGCAGTTACAACGAATCGATTATCAAATCGGCCTAAAATAAAAAATGATGCGCCCATTATACGAAAACCATCAAGAAAATTAGTTTTGAATGTTTCTCATGAAACAATGATGCCACTATCTGTATATGGTTGAACGAGACTGATTAATCGCCCTTACTATTATTTGAATAGTCAGATAGGTTGCTATCTTATATTTTTCGTTGTAGTATCTTACATGTTCTCTTATTGAGATTAATGTTTAGTTTTTTTTTTATGTATCAAACAAAAGCAAAGTAAATTAATATTGTAAAATGAAACCCGCCAAGTATCCATGTACAGTTCATTGTAAGAGAAGTCAAACAACACTGGTTGATTTCTCTTAAGTTTCTCTCTCACAAAACTATTACGAAATATCTGATTAAAAATTAATGTTCATTCTTTTATTATCTATATACAATAAAAGTATATCATCGTACTCTTGATTTATATATTATTTTGTTCTAATATGAATCGATTAGAATTTTATCATTTCATTAGAAAAATGTTTACTTCAATAATTATATTTATCGAATGTGATTCTCGCAGGATATTATTCATTCAAGTAATAATAGTTCCGGAGAAACAAAACAATCTTAAAACGTGACTTCACTTTTTTCTCTTTCTTTTATTTTGCCTAATAGATAGATAGCTTCAAGAATAATTATGTGATTTCTATGTTAGGTATGGCATCTTATAAAAACACTTGAATCAGAAATTCCACCAAAATTTTCTTTCACATTTAAAAAAAACATCGTAAACGTTTTCAATGGTAATGTTAAAAAATAGTTAAGTATTCTTATGAATTTATAAGGTAAAGAGCCTCTTCGAGTCATATAAACTATAAATGTGTCCAGGTCAAAAAACCTGACAACAGATCGTACAAGGCCTTGTAAGATCTTGCACATGCAAGATTTTCTATCTGATCTTATCATAAGATCAGATCGTATCTTATAACTACATGTTTTTAACGATTTCATCAGATTCAGAATGAAAGATACCTGCATAAACCTTACAAGATTCTAAGCATAAGAAACATACCGGAGCCAATTGGATGACTCTTGTCAGATCCAATCAGATCAAATAACATTCCAAAGCAAAAGAAACGTACACTAGTATGTAGTGCAGATCTTGTCTGGTCATATATGATCATACCTGATCTGTCGTTGCCATTTTCTTTTTCGAAAATTGATTCATTGAACTCTGTATAATGAAACCCAGGTTGAGCATTCCGGTCACCGGATCCCGTAGGATACTCCAGGAAATATGCGGAAGAGTCACCATATCCTTCAGTAAAACACGGGATATCGCTGCAACATTGAAGCAGTATTCCGGTCAAAAATACGGCCGAACTATTCCGGTGGATTTCTGCCAAGTTCGGGTGCTTTCCGGCAGGAATTGACCGGAACTACCCGGAACCGGCTGTTTCCAGGCCGGACTGTTTGACCTGGGAACAATGTGGATAATAAATAGAATTATGCTTTATATATCAATTTTTGATATTATTGAACTACAGCATTGAGTATTAGCGTCATAAATAACTGTTTTTAAGACAGGCCTTCAACAAGACTTTGATTTATATTTTAAATGTAGGCATAAGTCAGTTTTTCCTCTTCAAATATATTCAGATAATAAAAATATGGATGTTGCATGGCAGTGCCCCATATAATTATATTTTGTAGGTTTATCTGTATAGTAGGCGCTTGTTATAAGCATTTATTTTTAGTTTCAGTTTTATCAAACGCAAATTGATTGGATGAGAATTTCACAAAAAAATCAAATAAACTATTACAACGCATACCCACATTCCCGTGCCATAGGACCCCAGTACAGATTCAGCTGAAGACCATTCAAATTCATTGCTTTGCCCAACAGAATACATTTCAAAGCACGCCTGCTTTCTTTCGAAATAATATTAACATAGAGTGCTGGATTTAATGCTAACACATTTTCGTTTTTGCTATAACTCAGTCGTATATATGGCTAGAGACTGATTCTTTCACCATTAGACACATCATCTTACAAACTATGTATCTGAAAAACGCTTCAAAATCACGTGCATTTTGGATGAATTATGAGGAAAATAATTTTTCCCAGAGGCATAATTTTAACACGCTTTTTACTATTTCCCATTTTTTGACCGTGATTTTGATTCAAAAATTGAAGTCAATATTAATCGACGCAGAATTGTATGCTTTCCATTTTGAAAAAGAAAATTTATCTATCAACAAACTATTGTTATAAAATCTGCATTAAACCTTCGTTTTTCTTGATGGCAGCTAAGAATGCGACTACAAAATGATTTATGCAATCACTCTCAATATCAACTAGTACAAGAGAATGAGCGTGAAAAACTGAACCAAATCGTGTATTTTTATGTGCAAACATCTCTGTTGCAGCAAGGAATTTTAAGAATTTTCATATCTGATGAATCCTCGGTTTTAGATTTTAACATTGTTTTTACCGGAAACCACCTGAAAATTTTCAAACATACACAAGAATCGTAGAGAATTAAATGCTCTAGAAAATGAAACCTTTCGTACTTCTCTATGACAGCCACAAAAATTGGTGTGCTCGGAATACTTTCAGTGTACTAATATAAATTATAATGAGTCATATGAGAAAAGCGACATCTATCGATCAAACGTATTTTCCTTATAACTTTCGAACGGTCGAACTTAGAACGCTGGAAGAAGTCTCACCTTGTAGAAAATTTAATTCCCTACGATCCTCGTGTATGTTTGAAATGTATAATGCGGTAATTAGTAAAAACGAAAATGTTAGAATCTATAGCCGAACACTTATCCGCAAGGAAAATTCTCAGAATTCCTTGCTGCCACAGAACTGTGTGCACATAAAAATAAACGATTTGGTTCAGTTTTCACACTCTTTGTGATGCAGTAGTGAGTCTATGAGGTGTTCCATTTCAAAAAACAAAAAATGCCTCTACTTTTCGGAAGAGCGCGGCTCAAGGGTTCCTAGAATAACCGTAAAGAATTCGAGGCTGACAACGACGAGCGCAGCTTTTTCACCGATGTGTCACCGTAATCTCTACAGCGTCCACGCTTCGCATGCTCCAACCAAAGCTGAAACCGTCAGCCGAACTCTACATAATCCCAAAAAAAGAGCTGTTCCATTGATTTCAGATTTCTGAATTCATCGAAGACCCCCTAGATCCCCCATCGAAAAAAAAACATATCAATAGTGATAGACACATATATGAATTGATAAGTTATATTCAATCATCGAAGTTAATGTTTACGAAGATCCCCTAGTCCCTCCTTTCTTTTGGAAATGACGGGTCATTTTTTTGTTCAGAATTCAGATTGAAATCATATACCCCATTGTATAGCACACTAGTAGGCATTGAGAGTGATTGCATAAATCATTTTGTAATCACATTCTTCCCTGCAACTAGGAAAAAGAAAATTTTGATGGAAATCTTAAAACAACAGTCTATTCATGAACGAAAACTTTTTTTAAAATGTAGGGCATAAAATTCTACATCGATTGATGTTTCCTGCACTGTTTGTAACTGAAATTGCTTGGCTAATAAATATGAAATACTAAAAAGCGTCTTGATATTATGTGCGCTGAGAAAAAGCCGTTCAAGCTGGCAAAACATAAAAAATGCGTGTAATATTGAAAATGTTTTCAGACTACATACTCCATAATACGACCTATTTAATGGTGAAGCAATCAGGCCTCAAGTCACAAATACCACTGAGTCATAGCAAAAACAAAAATTTCACCAAATTGAGTCCAGCACGTAATATACTTCAAAATAATCGTTTTTTTGCACTATGTTTCGACATATAGATAATTTGGTTTTACGTTTAAGTCCTATTCAGTTTTCGAACTCGTTTTTCTTCTTCTACTACCTCTGTTTAGATATAGTAGAAATTCCGTTCCAACCCAGGTCGACTGATTCGATATCGGTTCGGATAGGAACCTGGAAATATCCTACAATCCGATACAATTCTATTGAATTCCTCGACCCGGAATCCAACGATAATTCTGTAAGATCTGATAGGATCCGATAAAACCGTATTGGATTCCAGTCGGATCGGATGAGTTCCAATAGGTGCCTACTGTCGGATTGCTCGACCTGGGAAGTATATATCTCATATAGTTTTGAAAACCTGTTTTTTTCTAGTCTATGTTTCGACATATTGAGATAATTTGGTTTAACGTTTAAGTTTTATTCAGTTTTCAAACTCGCTTTTCTTTTCCTATCTTTCGTAGCAGATAGTAGGAATTTTGTTCCAAGTATATATCTCGTATAGTTTTGAAAAAACGTTTTTATTATTATTTAGGAGATCTAGGAAGGTTGAGAAGTATAGTTCTCTGGCTTTTTTCTCTTCTTTGAAGTGTTCTTTACGTTATTGATTCTTTTCCGAGCCTCTTTTGTCCATTAAGTTAGGTGTTTCTCTTTTTTTCGTTTTAATCGTTAACGCTGTGGTCCAGCTTTTGTGACTATATGTATATTTCCTTCAAAAATAAAATTCTTCCTAGCGAAGTGAGGCTAACTTGGTTCTTCAGTGACATATAGAACCATGGAACCACCAATGGCACAGATTTTCGCAATAAAATAACGGAACCCAGGTCGAATAGTACGGTCCGTATACGGACATTGACGGTTACTTTACGACTATTTTATGGGCGAAAGTTTGCCGTAAAATCTGGCGCAGTAATACGGACCGTATTATCATGAGAGTACGGAGCACAGACAGCCGTAAACCATGAAAATTCAGTCCCGTTTACGGTGCCGTATTACTGCGCCAGGTATTACGGGCAAATACGGCCTATTTACTGCCGTAAATATACCGTTTTGACATCGTTTATCATCGATAAACAGACTGTAAACGAGTCCGTTTTGATCAACCTGGGAATGCTTAATCTCCAATATTATCTGGTCATATAAGATCTTATTGATGGATCAGACGAGAACCTTACCGTAATTCTTGATGTAAAATTTCAGAGACGACGATCTTTCGTCGGATCTTATATGATCATATACGATAATGATGTACGATCTGATACGATCGGATAAGAATATGTGACCGATCTTGCTGTCTGATTTCTCGCCCTGGGTGAGTTACCAATCGAATTGGAAAAGAAAAGCTTGCATGAAGTCAAGATAATACAATTGTAAGTGTTAATTGGAACATTTATTTATTAAGATTTATAAGAAAAGAAAAAAGGAAGACAAAATGTCGATAGAATAATAATAAATATCAGTGTTAAATATAACATGATGTATATCTTATCATCTGTCTAATCAATTGCTTCAGCCAAAAATGATTCATAAAGACTTTTCTAAAATAAAAACAATGGAAAATGAAATTGCAACAGAAGAGAAAAGATAAAGTAAAACTTACTTGTTTAACACTGACATTTGTTTCAATATGATGTTTAAATGCGATAAACATCTTTTTTTCTCGATCATTAAGTACATCTTTTTGACGACTAAATATATAAAAAGAATTGATTTTGATTTATCGATTTTAATGAATTAGTATACTTTTTTATGAAACGTCCAATGAAAAAAATAACTCCATTAATAAATATAGTTAGTAATAGTAATGAATAAGCTGGATAAAATAGAAAATCATCAATTGAATTCTAATTGAAAAATATAAAATAAATCAATATGAAGATCAATATTACATGGCGAATCGGCAAGTCTCACCAGAGTAGAATTGATTTGCCATGAAGTTGATGATTCATCAAGAAACGTAGAAATTTTAAGATGTGATGTTTCAAGATAACGTCGTAAGAGTAATATGGATGAAAGTATAACCAGTAACAATGAAATAAATTGGACGATTGATAGTTTAATACTCCATGATCGATGTTTGACTTTAATTTTTCTAAAAGCAACAACCAAAGTACATTGACAAAAAAATTAAATTAAATTAACGGTAAATTTCATTACTCATGTAAAACTAATCTTTCATTGATGCATTGTTCCAATCGTTTACAATCATTGTTTAGTGTATTGAGTGATTTTTGTACGCCACTGAATACAGCATGATCAATTGTTGAACAGACTTCATGAATTTGATTCGTACAACGTGTTTCCTTAAGAAAAAAATATTCGCTGTTAGATTTTAATGTCGTTGTTTCTTTTTACTTTCGCTAAATCTGGTAAATAAATAGTTGGCATATCAAAGTTCGTTTTAGAAATTTCCGGTTGTCGACATAGATTTTGTACTATTTGCATAAGCACACGATGTCGATCTCGATCACTACCAGCTTCATCAGCTTTAGCTAAATAATAGTGCATCTTTTCGGGATTTAATTTATTTAATTGTTCGACCAGTGTCAATGTTCGTTTACATAAAGCTTGACCGATCGGATCGAACAAAACAAAAATGAGATCAGCATAAGCACCTAAGATTTGAAAAAATCTCATTTGTTTTGTTATGAGAAATTTTAAAGGATTATGAAAGACAAACCAAGCCAAAGAATTGCTTGGTCAACATCAAATGGATATGCCATAGTACCATCAACAAGACCGGGCGTATCAATAAATGAAACAAGTGGAAATTTTTTCTGTTTCGATGATGATATTTCCGTAGTTAAATAGTTGAGAAGACCTAAAATAAAAATATTAAAAGAAGAATAGGAAGAACAGATAACTGACCAAGAATGTTTCCCAAAGGATTAAGATATGGAAATAGACGCATTGTGGCTGGACCCTAAAAATTAAAATCAATATGGTACTAACTTTTTTAAATTTCTTTGCTTTTAATTCTACCATAAGTGATTCTCGTCGTTTACCACTTGTGATAATAGACACACCTATGAATGTGTATTGTAATTATCACTTTTTATGATTCTATTGGAATCAATTTACCTTGAGTTTCAATAGCTACTCCAGTTCGTTGAACATTATCTTCAATATACCAATTAACAAGTGATGATTTACCTTTTTATTTTGAAAGAAAAACTAGATCATCAATACCCCAAAGAAAATTAGAACAATTTACCAGCACTATGATTGCCGATCAGTAATATACTTATTTTTTTATTTGGTGCCATGATAGATAGATTAAGCCAACGAGCAATTGTAATAAGTCCTAAGAAGTAAAGATCTCAAACATGAATATATAAATAGGATAGCAAAAAACAACGAGCAACCTATATCAGGATGATGATAAATATTTTCAATTTCATTGACAATCTGCTCGTATTGTGGTGTAATCATATGTTGCATTGATTCAGGCAAATTACTGTTAGTTTTAGTATTTTTCATCATTGTAGAAGTCATTAGTGATATCAGTATAGAATATAGTTATCAGAAAAATGAAAACATACACCAAGTCTACCCTGATTGAATCATATTTTATTCGAGCCATTGTTCTAATTTTGTTGAGAAAGAATTACTGGTAGATGTCGTGCATCATCGCTGAAAAAGTTAACCATTAATGACAACAACTATTTTTCTTAAATTACTGAATAACGAACAGTTTGAACATTCTTCACTAATTCCTTGGAATAATTTGCGTATGGGAAAAGAAACACACGTACTTGTATTCGTATTTGAAAAACGAAATGTGTAGAGAAACTGAAGTTTTAGTCTTTATGTGTTTGCATATTTAGATTATAGATAGTTTTGTATTCAATATTAGTTCACCTGATAGAAAAGTGAAAAATATTTTCTCCTTCTTTTTCCAGTTTAGATGTCAACTATTGAGCAGTCCATTATCATTATAGATCAAAATAAACTATTGTAAATAAGGTAATAATCACTTCGAAGTAGTATGTGTGTTGAAGGAATACTTCAGTTTTTATTCAAATTCTATTATGATACTGTTACTAGATTTCACAGCAATCTCTCGAATCAATAATTTCAACTATACTGTCTATCGATTTGTGTTTTCGTACATGTGGAATCAAACTTGTTTTCGATCCCGTAAGCACAAATATAAAACAATTAGTAAAATAGTGATGATGGCTGAGTTTATGTTTAATACTATTTTTCATTTGCTAGTCTTCGTTAAAAATTCTGTTACGTAGCTGTGAAATATTCAGTTTTAAGAACTTGTAAATGAAAAACAGGAAGATTACAATAGACACACATAAAAAAGTACAATAATATATTCTCGACAAATACATATTAAGTTTTGTAAATTTTTCTTCTGAACTTGCTGACCGTGTCTACGACTTACATTCGAGTGAATGCGACGTAGATATGTATTAAGCTTGAATTTTTATGAAACATTTTAAAATTTTACAAAATATTATTGAAATCTCTTGAAGTCATTTGAAACTTTTAGAATACATTTGTCCTTATTGTCTGATCGAACTGTGTACACTGTGGATGTTCATTCGGTACATATATTTTTTGCGTATCTGTCTAGTTGAAAATCTCTTTTAATATAAAAAGCATTCATAGCGGAATTCATAAGAAACACTGAGAAGTAGATTGTTTTAGTCAAAATTGTCTTGTTCGATGAAAAAGTGAGAGTAGTTAATCGGTAATGAGAATTATATTAATATTTATTCTGTCCGACTCTTGTTTCCAAGCTAGAAAATAATTGAACAAGCAAATGAAAACGGAAACTTAAACACTATTAGAATAAAACGAATTTCACTGGTATTAGTCACGGAAACATAAGTATAATGTAAATCGGAGGCAATTAAAAATCGGTAATTTATTTTTCAGTGAATGCAAATTAAATGCGATTTATATATAGTGAAAATTTATTTTTATAATTATAGAATTCCTAGTAAAATTAAGTTAATCGCTGATCTACTTTTAATTTCAAATGTATTCCTTCTTTTCCGTTTATGATACAGTTAAGATGATTCAATACTCCCTTTATTGCACATTTTAACTTTCTGTATATCTCTACTATGAACAGATGTTCAAACAGATGATACACAGCTGTTTTTTTATTGTTGCCATACACACGCATACACATACA
>OENM01000526.1:0-20056 GCA_900239745.1 Rotaria magnacalcarata
TTAACCGATTATAAGCAGAAAAAACACTTATACAAACCATCGACTGTATTATTCATTGGCGAATATAATTCGGTATCAATCATTCAGCTTGATAAAGTTTTGGTTTTTCCTTCATGTCCATATACAAAAGCAGCTTCCTACATGAATGACGAAATCAATGAATTATTTGATACTAGTCGAACATCTGTTGTATTTATCAAACAAGCGCAGGAAACATGATTTACGAATAGTAATTTATATGTAAATTCTTTTTCATATGTTTTTAGCTTGCTACAAATACGAATAGCATCGACGAGAACAATGCGAGTTTGCTATGTACACCAAAAATCTCAATGTCTCAACAGGTTTGAAATTTCAAGTCTTTAGAAAAAAGATAAATGAAAGAAGTATTTCGTCCATCAAAAAACTACAAAAGATACAAGGGAAGAATAATTGATAACTTCCCTATATTTGTCATATTTATCAATCTAGCGACATATTCTTAATTATCTAGATTAATTTGTCAAAGATACTGTATTTTATATACAACTACAGTTTAAAAACAATAACTGTTTGAAATTTATATATTAGTGATTTGAAAAAAATTTAGCGTCTCAATACTGAATGAATAAATTGTTCGTAATATAGGAATCTCTATTTTCTTTTAAATATCTATTTCAACGTCATCAAATAATAAAAGTTTATTCTTTAATTTATTTTGAATTTTGTAAGCAAGCTTTCTGACTAAACAGAAAATTTTCATATTTATCTCCTCGAATGAGATTATTTAACTGAATTGACACATTATCAAATATCAACTATTCCTAAAATAAAAATATCTTCGTGCTAAGTTTGCTATACAGTGTAAGACACAAATACTTTCACTAATTTAACTACTGGTGCATTTGATCCATCGCATCCCATCCCAAAGACATATAACCAACTTTAGCTATACATAAAAAAATCGCAGATTACAGACACACTTCATTTCGATTTTATTCAATAAACCTATTTGTAATTCACAAAGATAGAAATCAATTTTTGGTTCATTATAAAGAGATATACCAATATGTAAAGTATTTGAAATCAGACTTTCATTTCCTGCATGTTTTTCGTATGAAGTAAAGTCTCATGTAGAGGAATGAAACAATCACTGGAAACATATCATTAAATGAACGACAATATTGTTTTCACTTTTGTTTAGGCAACAGCACTTTCAACATCTACTTCGATTCAATTCAATCAACCGATATCAGTACGTCTATTGAATAAATGTACTAATGTAAGTAAAATAAAAATTAATTCTATATCAACTAATTTTTTTTCTTTCATTGATTCTCAAATAGAAATTAACAGTAGGATCAACAATTCGATCATTGAAAATTGTTCCTCAATGAATATTGTAACTATTTATTATACAATCAAATCTTTTATCTAATAACTCATTATGGAACTGTAAATATTATTTTTTGTACTCTGATATGAAACCCAAATTTTCATAACTGACTTTTCTTATTTTTGAAATTTAATCTAGACGTTTCTTTCTAGTGTTTTCTAACCATTTATTTGTGTTATTTTTGTACGCTTTTGTAAAACTTTTCTTGTCGATTATTTTTCCTTTTTATGATTATTTTTTTATGCATCCGATTAAATAGAAATTATCTGTATCATCAATTGATCTCTTAACACAATATTTAGCATTATGAATTTCAAACAAACTTCATTAGAGTCTAACATAAGCAGAAGCTATTTGAAGATTTCGATGGATAAGTATTTGTATTTTTTCTCAAATCTATATAACACGAAGTTTCTATTATATCAAATAGTCTACGGTGACATAAAAATATTCAAACTCACGACGATGACTAGCGACCTGTGGTAAATACTTCATTCATTCAGAGGACGTATGTCATTCGTAACCTAAAAGAAGTTCGCTTCATACTTTCATTGGTGAATTCATTTTTTGGTGTGAACCAGTGACTGATCTACGAGTTCGGCTACCCGGCGATCGCCACCCTCCCCTTAAGAAATTCTTTTCGATTTTCCCCAACAGAAATGAAACAGAAAATAGTCGTTCTGCCTCAAATAGACTTGAAAAACCGTTTTTTGGCCAGGAGTGCCACCACCTAGCAGATTTTTTGGATCCGCCACTGATGTGGACGCCTGTTGAATTAATGCAAAATAAATTCTGACGAATTTTTGGTGATGCTGGAGTCTTGGAGATAAATTTAGATAAAGATCGGCATTTATTTATTTCTTCTGAAAATTATCTGAGAGCGCATATTTGATAGTTCAACTTGAAAACGATAAATTAAAAAAAAAACATTTCTAATATCAACTGATTCTATATTTTCGTTCGTGTTTATTATTATGGTTTCAAAGAATGATAATCTCGAGAAAAATTTGTAATACATCAGCTCACGCTGCAGTACAAAAATCTGTATTAGACACGAAATTGTTGTTATTTTTGTCTTTTGCTAGTTATGCTATAGACTAATAGACTATCGTCGTTGTGCAGTTGATTACTGATGAAAACTGATGAGCCATGAGTTACATAGATTTGCATGTAGAGGCTCGCCGATTTTTGTTGCCAAACAGCTATCGATTTACTTGTCAATGAATAGATAAAGGCATGCACTAAATCCAAACGTTTTGATTTTGATATGGTTTCGGTTTTGAGATAGGTATTGGAATCGAGATCTTAGTTTTTTTGTTGAGATAAGTCGAAAAAGATTATATTTCCAAGTCATAACCAAAACCTATATGATGATAACCAAAAGCCTTCAAAACCAAACCGATGTCAAAATCAAAACCTCAAAACCAAAACCAAAATTTCAAAACTAGTTTTGGTGCATCCGTAAATAGATATGTTAAATAATATATTGTATGTTTTAATCTGTGCTTTGCTTTGGTACGCCAGTGGTCATCAATGAAATTATTTTCTTCGCTTGTGTTAGCTCCAGTGCACTTCCAAATTGATAGTATCTCAATGAACAGATTGCGTCCATGTTCTGTTTTATGAACATCAATGAAGTCTTCTATCATGTTTATCATCATATTCGAAAGATAATAATCACTTAAGTATCGTTACATACAACATTTCAACAAATAGCATGAATTGGAATAAGAAAGATATATAATATGTGTAATATTTGTATAACTTTCCTTGAATTCAACACTGGTTTTTCGATTAAATTATGCATAAACAAAATATTAACTAGAATAAGACTAAATTTGATATTCATCAATACGTTACATAGATATGACTCACTGGAGAATTCAACTATTGATCTCTGAAATATTTTTTCGTCTTTAGACACACTAATGAACTACAGCATTGATTTCACTCGGTCTAATTTTTACATATTTTGCAATTTCTTGAGCAGTAATTGAAATATCTCAGTATACGACATTATATCAAGGAAGGAAAAGCTGATTGTCGGATTATCTTTGATTGCTTTCAGCTTTTTGGCTATCACATAATGCATTATGGCTACATCTGATACTACTTTTAGTTTTCATCATTTAGCACAATCACAATCCTCTGATTGATAATGATTGCCAATAATTGCAATCAGGTTTTCCTCTCTTGAACTACACATTATTCAACAGTGTCAATCATCTTTTTGTGTTAATCGGGATGAACTATTGAGTTACACCTGATTTTAATCGTAAAATGACTTAGTTCTAAAATAATTGTAGCAAGAATTATCATTTTTGTTTTTGCCTGAGCTTATTCCGAAATATTCGTTGACATTGAATTTGCTCTTTTGAAATTCTTGAGTGTTCTAGTACTACAACTAAACTTTACTGACTATAAAACTATAAAGAAGAGGAGTCTTATACAAAAAAGAACTATTTTTCTTCTTCAAAGAAAACTTTATACTAACAACTGATGAAAGATATTGCGAATGATGTTGAGTGTCGATTTATCACTAAATATCCCAGAGTTCTATTTCTAATGGTATCAATTATGTAAACCATGAGTACCAAAGTTTTATCAACATTTTGTTGCTTATTATCCCATTGACATTTCTTTTGGTAACGATTTCTTCTCAAAGAATGAAAGTCAATTCATCATGAAGATACTTCCTCAACAAAATTCGCACTTCGCAAGAATAAATATTGTTCTGTGAAAGAAGTTTCTCCATAAGATGATTCATATTCATTGAAAATCACCGAATCTATAATTACTTTGAAATCATTGATTAACTAAATTCATAATTGATTTGCAGAGATATACAGGATTCCATTCAACTTGACTTACTTTTCCATTGTTCGATCATCATTGAAATAAATTTATTTCACTTTACTCAATCTCTCAGATAGTAAAGCTCGAATATTTCTCTTCTACAATTTTATAACAGCTGATAATTCTAATAAATACCAAAAACAAGTTTTGATGGTATGCTCCGATAGTGGTATAATCGCTTAGGATATGCCATATCAATGCAATAATAATAATAATCATATATTATGAATTGCTTTTTGCTCTTTATAGCTCCAGTGGTGTTGTTGATATCACTACCACGCTGACTTTTATTGTTGTATTGAATTAATGCTGCTTACTATTGTGTACGAATACAATAAGGATCAATTTGTTTCTGATACAAAAAAGCACTTGAAAGAAATTCTTTTCATTGGCTCTCTTCTAGATAAAACAAAATCCATGCAGTGCTTAATTGAGTTCGTTTCAAGCGTTACGAAAAATTCAAGTCCATTAATAATTCAAATGGTGTAAACCACGCAGCTTAAAGATCAAAGATCAAGATGAAATTTCTGTTTATGATACATATTTTTCTGATGCATATAATATTTCTTCGAACCGCTTGTTTTCTCATGTGCTGCATCATTTTTAGTTTATATCTCAAAGTGCGTTTTTTTGCTGACGTTCTCGTTTTTCCTCGTCTATCACCAATACTCTAGAGCGATGCGTTTTACATATAGATAATCGTGCCTTAACAACGAAGGTTAACTGAATCGTCTGTTATCGCCTTCACTGATGGGTGCAATTACCCAATAAAAAACGATAAAAATTGTTAAAGAATTACAAGCAAACTCTTGACTTTTCTGTCGTCATATCATTATCGCAGTAAGTTTCTTGATCTTAAATGAGTCAATATGTTGTATAATCGATTTCGAAAGTCAAGGAATATATAATTCAAATAGAAAACGTGACATATGTCAACGTAAACTTAATGATCAACGATCTTCTGCATAAATTGACTTTATGCTGATGCGTGTCAATCTTTCATTTTTGCTTAAGATCAGTTTCATGTTTAAGTACAATTATCAAGCAAAGTAAATAATCGTGGGATGTTATGTTGTTTTCCGAATAATTAATATTGTCGATCATACTAACAAACGGTAAATAGCTTCGAGTATATCATAAATACAACGATGATAGACTCTTCTGTTGAATTAAACTAATTGAGATTTTCTGTATTGAATTACGACTTCCATTAATAAGAAATGCAATATGATGATAATAAAAGAAAATAAAGAAGAGAAGAAGAAAAAAGGAAGTGTACTCATACACACACATGTATATATATATATATATAGTTAAAGAATGTCCTCCTTGTCACTTTATCTGCCATCACATTAGAACGACAACAAGACAACAAAAAACCATTTACAATATTTCATCCAAAACATCGAACGTAATTATCCAGATTTCAAGCTAATCCTTAAGATCTATTAAAGAATAGTTTTAATATATTTCAATTCTAGATCATGACAGTTGTTCCATTTTTAACATATAAAATTTTACCAAGTCGAACTATTATTAGAGAAAATATTCGAGTTGATCATGTATGCAATGGTTTTGATTTTTTTGTTATAAATTTAATTTTCTTTTGTTATTTAGGTAAAAGAAGACTTTGATACTTTAATACATGTACTTACGCCTATATTATTTATTACAAAGACGGGTGTACCAAAACCACCTTCTCTTGATCCCGGTGTTATTCATCATTTGACAGATAAAGTTTGTTTGTGTTACTCAATATAAATAATAAACATAGCCTATTCATTGTAGCCAGGTACATTAAATCTTTTGCATCTATTCGGTTGGTTTCCAAATGCTCGAGGTGACTATATATTTGTTGATGCTAATTCACCTGAAGAAATAAATCAACGTGACGAAATTGCAAATGAATTTCGCCAATTTTATAATGAAATAAAACAGACCAAAGATAAAGATCTTAGTTCAGTAACAAATTCTCATACAGTAAATTCTTATGAAATACAAAATCTACTGTTTTGCGTGTACTATATAAATTTATCATAGATCATAACAACAGTACCATTCTCAGCATATTCTATTATACCAGCTGAAAATATTGTTAGAGATAATGTTCGTCTAGGACATGTATGTGTTGTCGTTACTTTCATTATTCAATATTATATTTGACATGTTTGCTTCTGTAAATAGATCAAAGAAGATCTTGATTCTATGATACATGCTTTGACGCCAGTTCTATATCTAACGAAGACAGGTGTACCTAAACCACCTTTTCTTGATCCTAGTATTATTCAACAATTAACAGATAAAGTTTGTGAAATTTGATTGGATATTATGATGTTCAATTCGATTATATTCTAGCCTGGTACATTGAACTTATTACCACTGTTTGGTTGTACTACTAATAATCGAGGTGATTATGTTTTTGTTGATGCCAATACACCGGAAGAAATAGCTTTACGCGAAATTGCTTCTCGTGAAATTCGTCAATTATACGATGAATTGAAACGTGTTAAGAATGGTCCTGATATTGTTGTTGAATACTTTCTTAATGTAAGTTTTCTGCGTTGATTAAAGATAATGATTTTATAATTTGTTTTTTCGGTTAATTTTAGCATCCAAATAGTGATGCTTGTAATGTACAATGATCCTAATTAATTCATACATCACATCAACTGTTAGATAAAAAGAAAGACAAGACTGGACTTTTTTAAATTCTATATAATTCATATATATATATATATATATATCATTTTATTTTTCTTATGTGTGCTTTTCATATTTCTATAGAAATAATTATCTCTTTTATATGCAGAAGTAATTCTGAGTATCCGTGACAGACCGATAGAACTTTTGCTTTTTCGTATTCTCTTAACCGACCCCTGACACTGCGTTCCTTTAGTGATTCGATTACAGCTTTTTTTTAAAGAGGTTTCAGTATTCTGTTTCTATCGAATAAGTTTTCTAGCTAATGTTAATTCTCTTAGTCTTCTACGAAGATATGTTCATGGTCAGTGTAATTTCTTCGGAATATTTACAATCTATTGCTGAGAGAAGAAAACAGAAGCATGTGTCTATTGCTAATGATAACAGGCAGGCATTGTGCACGGAGACGACCCATTAGTCATGAATATTATTGTCCTTCAAGATTTCATCACGACACGTCAATAGAAGAAAAATACGTTCGAGTTTCACATAAAAACAAAGTAGCTTTATTTTAGCTTCTATTTGCTAGCCGATCTATCTTTCAATAGTTTATCTTTTATTCTTGCTTTTGCTTCTTATATCGTATGCACTTTGTTTTCTTTTCGAGTCCATGTATCATTTTTTAACTCATCAAAATATACTAAAACTGTGTATGACTTTAGAATATATGATTGTAAGTAATTTGAGTAATCAATGGCGAAAATATCTTCTAATAATACAGTAAGATTAATTTTTATTTAAAATTTACGACCGTTCTTATATATGAGAGTATTGAAACGAAAATATTTCTTCGAATATGATATCGCTAAACTTGAATTAAAGACCAAAAATCTACTCTAACGTTGAGTATTACTTCATTGTGAAGTTTTCTAATCTTGCAACGAAAGTACATCTTATTTTGATCTGTTGACATCTTTTTTGTGTACTCAAAAAGTGAGTACACTCTAATTAGAATCGGTCAGTGTGTCCGTCTGGCCGTTTACACGATAACTTTCGAAAGGAGATTCAGATCGCGATGAAATTTTCTACACAGTTCCGTCTCATCAATGTCTCAGTCGAGTTCGAAGATGAGAGGAATCCATCGAGTAACGGTTGAGTTATCGAAAAAATTGTCATTATTGACCAGACCATCCCTGAGGGGGANCATGTACTTTTTGCAGTACACATAACTCTCGGATGAAATCCGAAGTTTCCACAGTTTTTTTATTTCGATTTATAATCGACTAAGAATTCGTGTTTTTAAATGTTAAAAGTAAAAATAGTCTTCGAGATAAAGTATTAAGAGGTCTCATGAAAATTTCGATCGAATCCAACGGAAATAATTACTCAAATAATAACATTTTATAGTTTAATTATAATTTGGGCCCACTGTCAAAATCTCTCTTTTACCAGATGTATACCATAAGGTTTTATAAATTGTTAATTCAATAAAAACCAAAAGGAAGCCATTATTTTTAGAATTCTTACTGGCATTGTTTGTGAACATTTATTTTAATTTTACTACTAATGCTGCAGACTCCGTACTTGTAGTGTTGTGAATGAATAATTTGTAAATGATCAAAACTGCTATCAACTCGTTGAATATTAAATGATTTTAATATGTTTTCAGGTTTGCATCAAATGAAAGGGTATATGTTTGATCCTATAAACTAAATTTGTATGTAATGAAAAGTTAGTGTAAAAATAATATGATGATCTAACTATGTTATAGTGTATCCAAGACATTCAATAAACATGCTCTTTCTCGTTTTTCTATGTAAATATACAGAAGATTAGTAAAAATAGAAAAAGAAATTAATATTCGATGAGATCATAGAAATGGAAGCGAAAACAAATCACTAACAGCATGGGATAGAGAATAGCTTTGCTAAAATTCTTCCAACTGTATGTTGAAACTCTCTTTAAAGTAACGAATAGAAACAATTAGCATGTCTAAAAATTCATCTCTATCGCAAAATTTTGTCAAATCCAAAGTTGACTATAGAATAAGAATAAGCAATTGAAAAATTATGATAAACACTTTTTTCAGCCTGATATAAGTTTCATGATAGCAAATGAAGTGACTAACGAGCATATCTATTCTCAATTGATAATTCTCATATTATAATAATTGCTTCTAAAAGCATAGAAATCCACTTGACAAAAGATTTCTTGGCAACATCAAAGGATTGTATTCGCAAGGATATTTGTCTTTTGCTCTTTTTTTCTAAATTTCATATATCGTGTATCTGATTTCTGTTCTTTGTATAAAAAGTTGCATTGACAACAAATTTAGTTTTCTTTTTCAAACAATTCTGTATATAATTTAATAATTTTGAAAAACATGATGTGCCGAAAACATCATTCAATATTATCATCATCGCCTTTGTGTGAATTGAAAACGTTGGAAAGTCTAAGAAAATAAAGAGCCAGTCGCTTTTCTCCCATTAAGAAAATTCTCCTCTAACAAAGACGAAGGCAAATGATGATGCATTAGCGCTGCTTGAACTAAGCTTGATAACGAGATTTTTTCTATGATTTACTATAATAGTTCTTTGTCTTCTTCTTTTCTAAACGATAAATCTATCATTGAGATTGAAAAAAGAAGAAAGAAAATAGTTTGTGAGAATGAATGATTGCAATTTAAAAAAAGCCTCAAATAGCTAATGTGTACGGCTGACTGTTGACCCGAATAGACTGCATTAAATATGATTGGCATTCAATCTTCTCTCTGTTAACATGGTCAGACTGGAATTACAGCAAGAAATCAAACATTATTAAAATCTACTCTTCAATCAAGCTATAACGACTTTTTCTATTCGATTAATTAAATATAACTTGGTCTCCTATTTATTCAGTTTATTGCATTTTCTATATTGATATTCAATGTTGAATTCATCTTTTAAGTTCAGCAAAGTTTCTATTTAGAAACGCTGAAAACTATTGCCACAGAAATGTGATTCACAACTGGTACTAGACGAATGATTATGATGTAAATATAATTCAAGAAGTTCTAGCTTGTTAAAGTATTATTCATGTCAAAGCACATTTTGGCCGACTATTTATAGACTTCTCAAATTACTATATCTAACTTGTATATCAATAGTAAGTTTTACAGTTTTGAATTAAAGCAGTCTATTAATATTTATAGTAGATCAATAGCAAGATGATTGTGTTCTCTTTTCTCTTCATTAAAATTGAAGATGATAAAAAAGCGATTATATACCTATGGTTCCAAGTCCACCCACCCACATCAACCAAGTCTGTAATATTAAATATCATGATTTTCTTAGTATTTTAATACGATAACTAGTGTGAATTCGAGATCTTTTATATTTTTTTTAAAGAGTGCACAGAGATCTTTGTAACGAGCGAAAAAATGAAGCTTATTTACCTCTATCTATAGATATTGTAGTTCTCAATAAACGCTATACAATCGCAACACCCAAATAATATCAATCAATTAAATATAAACATCAATCGTAATATTTAGTTTACTATAGATTCACCTTCTACATCGCGGTTAGACTAATTGTTGCTTGTTTAGCATATTGTCGAGGGTTGAGTTTTGATGATTCTTACTTTCTGTTGATACGAGATACGTTTTTTTGGCTATTCCATACATCGCAGCGCTTGTCAGGATCCCAGCGAAAAAATTATTTGCAAACGACGTTCCACTCGGGATTTATTATGAGGACACTGCGATGTATGGGCTGTTCTCATCGACATGTAATTTGCAAGCAATATGTGTGTCGAAAGTAGTATACTTATTTATTCTACATTAGAACAACGCAAAGAATATATTTAGAATCAGGGGACTTTGACCGTGGATGGTAGTCGTATCTCATTGTAAAAGAAGTGCTAGCGAGAATCAGATTTATGTATCGTTTTAGCTCTGAATTTTGTTCTTACTCCTGCAACGTGTCATATCATTTACAGGTCTCTGTCAATAATATTGTCATAATGGGTAAACAAAAACCATTTCATTAACATCCATCAAAGAAAATGATGTTCTCCTAGTAATGTCATTGATCATTTATAGATTAAGGAATGAACTTCTAACATTGGTGCTTCTATATATAATTGTAGATTGCATTTCTAGTTCTTCAATTTTTTAAAAATATTATAAGCAAATATAACCTTTTCTTTTTTCTTGTTGTACCGTGAATAAGTCTCCGTTTCACGTTTATCGAAAATTGATTATCCCTAAAAGAAAATCAATAGATCAGACACAAATGATCATTCATTTCGTACTATGTCTTTCCAAATTAATCTAAGACTTTTGATTCTGCTTGAAATATTGATTATTCAAAGATACCGATAGTGTTTTGTGCATAAAAATTTAAGAGGAAAGATGGCAGTGGTGCACAATATAATACGGATATCCGATATAGAGGGCACTAAAAGTTCAACGATAATTACTACTAAGTCGTTCGAAAAAGTTCACATAAAATCTAAAGCAATAAATTAAAAATATGGATAAATATTTTAAGTACTGTGGTAAAAAACACAACACAGACAGAATTATCATATCACGAATGTATGGTTGAAGTGCATCAATAACTATCCAATCTATTATAAAAATATATGAGTCATCGCTTCTTGACATGTTCACCATTATATTATATGAAATTTTATGTGTAGAATCGAGTTCCACCGTTTGTTTATTTTCCTTATCTATGAATAGAAATTTCCAATAGTAAACACTTAAAATCAATCTGTTCAAAAAAGTATCTTATCGTGAGACATGAAATATTAGTTTTTATAATCGTTTCAGATATAAGGCTAATGGAAGCAACGAGTGCTAATACGGTTAATTCTGGTTTTGTTGGTATTAAATTTTGTCAAGAATGGTTCGTTTTAGTTCAGATTGTTTTAATTTTAAGTCAACTTCATTTTCTAAAAATTGTTTTAGTAACAACATGTTATACCCTAAAGAAGATAAGGAAAATCGAATTTTACTTTATGCAGTACGTATCTTTGTCCTTTCATCGATTCTTATTAATGTACATATTTAGTGCCGCCGTTGTCAACACCAACAGGCAGCTGATAATCCTTGTATTTATGTCAATAAAATTACACATGAAATAGAGTAAGCATTGTTTTCCGGGAGTACTTGCAGTTTTAACTAACTTCATTGCAAAAATGTTCTCATTACTTATTTCCTGACGTAGTAGTGGGTGTGACCTTCTTTGAAAGAAAATCTTTTACTCTTTTAAGATCTATATAATTAGATATTCTGGGGGATTTGAATGATAAAACTCATTACTATTAATAGAAAATCGTGTATTACATTACTACTTTGAAAGTTTTGAAAGGTAGTCTCCTGTATTAATGTTAGTTAGGCAATATTCAATTATATGAGTTACTATGATTTTATGTGACGAGCTTTATTAGTTCATTGTGAATCAATCTACTATTGTCGTGCAAAACAAAATATTTTTGCAACCAATTTAAATAGAAATCCAACCTTTTTTTTTGTTTTCATTTAAAAATCATATTTTTTTGTACGATCATATAGTTCCAACTAGGAAAATTAAACGTCAATACATTTCGAAAGATTACATTTATATAGTATGTGAATGAATAGCAGTTAAACTATGATTAATGATACATACTATTCTCTGAATGAGTATTTCTCATGAGTATTTTCCATATCGGAAGTATATAAATATATTCCAATGTTGCATGTTGGATTTCGAACTAGAGCACGTGAACACGTGTTTCGAAATCTACTGCAGGTCATATCAGTTCGTTTTGATGTTTCATGATGGAAAAGGTCAATTGTTGTTTATATACACTACTGACTGAATAATCCATTTTCCAACCAAAAAATATCGATTTTTTTTAGTGAATTAACACAAATTGTTACTGATGTTGTATCCGATCCAACATTACCACGCACTACTGATCATCCTTGTAAGTCCATTGCTTAAATTTCCAAACGAATGACATTCGTTGCTTTTAGGCCCAAAATGTCACAGTAGCGATGCAGTATTTTTTCAAGCACAATCAGCACGCAGCGAAGTTTGTCTTTTCTATATATAGTTTCCATTCTTTTATTTCCAATTTTGTTTTCATTTTAAGGATCGTATGACACTTTATTATGTATGTCGAAATCAACATTGTCTTCATCGATGGACTGAATAAAATAAAAAAAACTCTACATATTTCTTTTTGTTTTTTCTTCTTCTTCGTCTTGTAAAAGTCAAATAAATACAACTCTTTGTTTTTATTTCAGATATGTAATTGAAAAGAGAAAACTCGGAACACACAAACAATTTTTATTATCTTTTAATAAGCGTTTTATTATGTCTTCTCAAAATGAGACCGACGATAAATTACCAACCGAAGATAGTCCTATAACGACTGTTAGCCATAAACGTCGTGTACGATTTCCAAGTGATGAAGCACAATTGCGTATGATATCAATTACACCTGAACCATTATCGAATCAACCATTACTTTCACTTGGAGTTATTTTACAACGTTATCGTGCTGCATGTCAACGTTTACAAATACGTCCATTGAATTGTTTATTAGATCAATTAACTACAATGGATGACAACAGAAAATCATTTAATGATCGTCTTCATTGCTTAAAAATAACTAATGAACGATTAGATATAAAACATATTGATGCTATTGAAGAAGTTTTATCTCGTTGTCGTTTTCAAACATTGGATTTTGAATCGTCATTTTCTGATGATTCAACACTTGTACAATTTTTTGACGTTATTGAATATTATGAATCGTGCACGCATTTAAATTTATCTAATAATCGTTCTATTAGTGTACAAGGTTATCAAGCATTAACGAGATATTTAAGAAAAACACGTTATTTAGAAAGACTTGATATGAATTCAATACGTTTTGATGATATGAGTATGTTAAGTTTTGGCCGTGCACTACGTATGTCATCAACATTATATGAATTGCATTTGGAATCGTGTCAATTAAATGGAAAAATTTTACAAAAATTAATACAAAATATACGTTTAGCTCCTTATTTACGTGAACTTTATCTTTGTGATAATCGTACGTATTTTTCATCGGAATATGAATATAAGCAACTGTTTTCCTAGTAGTAATCTGATCGAATCCAATGACATTGAGATCGTGTTCTCTGCAGGTTAATTAAAGAAAATCTAGTTTTTGAATTACTGACATAAATAGAAATAAGAAATAGGTCTTTTTTAATAGGAGTTCTTTTACTTTTTTTGCTGCTTGTGGTAAATAATAAACGATAGAGTAGTTTTTATATTTTTACGAGCATTATTTTCAAGAGAAAAATCACTTAAGGACTCAATCGATTTTAAGCTTAATAGAACAGAGTAATTCTGAAGAGATTTATTCTGATGAATTAATGTATGTTGTAAAATGATAGCAAATATTTGAAAGGAAAATTTTGACACATAGTATTTTATATAAAATTATAAATTATCAGTAGGATATAGAAAAAGTCGTTGATTTTCTATTGCATTTTTTAGAGCTTTCCTTGGAAAGGTTATTAGCGCGTAATGAATCTGAGTATTGCTATTGAATCTATCTGCTGTTGATTATGATAATTTTTCTATTAAAGGTCAAGGATAACTAGAAAAATAATTCTTTTTGCTCCGAATGTTATATTCTTTGAAGTAGAACTGTAAAAACTACTTCTTTCTGGAATATGAAAATTATTCACCTCACTTTTTCAGACACTTTTCTTTAACAAGACATTCATTGGATTTCAGTCATTGCGCTATTCGAATTAGTGTTCAATTGCATAGAAAAGCTTCTAATTATGTATTGAAACAGAAATAAATAATAGAATAATTTCATTGACTAAATAGGCCTTCAAGTGCAAGACTCATTAGTGATAAATGATCTGATTCGAACTTGTGGTCAATTTCTTCATGTACTTGATCTACGTTCAAATGCATTGCAAGATACTGGCATGTCTCATATAGCTTCGCAACTAAGTCAATACGATGAAAATCATGCACAACAAAGCAATTTATACAAAATAAGTTTTCAATCAAATCAATTAACGTATCAAGGCGTTGGTTTTCTAGCCAAATCGTTACTTCATAATCGTACAATACGGTCATTAAATTTAAGTCATAATCCAATAACAAACGAAGGTCTATTTCTATTACGTGATACTCTATTAACGAATCGTACAATAAATGAGTTAATATTGAGAAATTGTCGTTTAACAGATCAAGCTGCTATTGCTTTAGCAGAATATATAGCTGAATCATCCACAATACAATATTTAGATTTAAGAGAAAACAGTATTCAAGCGAGTGGTATATGTGGCATTGCAATAGCAATTAAAAGTAATAAATCTTTATTGAGACTTGATTTTGATCCAATTATTACAACAAATTTTAATTCACAATCTAATAATAATATTGATCGATCGGCAGTACCAAACTCAAATAGTCTTCTTTCTCTATCAAGTCTTCGACGAATGACAATCGGTTTCAGTGGCTTAACAAGTAATGCATATAATGCAAATGGAAGCGATACACAAACTGCACGAGAACTATTTGAACAAAAGCTTAAATGGATGAATGACATTGAATGTGTTTGTGACAGAAATTTAATTCATTATGAAGATGAATTACGTCGACAACAAGAAGAAGAACAGCAACAACAACAAACAAATGAACAAAATGATAATGGTAAAGATATTGAATATATTTATTCAAATTTATTTATTGTTTCGTTTAGAAAAAGTTATAACTAATGGAACTGATCAACAAGAATCACCAATTGTTACATCAAAAGATATTATTTTAGAAGAAAATTTTACTACTGAAATTTTATCAAACGATAATATTCCTTCATTATCGGCTGGCAATGAACATTCAATGCTTTCTATTCAGAATAACAGTGAAGCTACAGCACTATCAACAGATGAAATTTTACAGTAAATTATTTTGATATTGAATTATTTCAGGCAATGCTGTTTTTTTTTTAAATTTAGATCAAAAGGTGCTGGAGCTAATGATGATGATGTCTTTATTGTAGCACCTATAGATAATCAATCGGATGACAACAATCAAGTTGCACCAATACCAGAAATTTCTGTTGAGTAAGTTCTCTTAAAACTCAATAATCTTTACTTCTGTACTAGAGTCCTGCAGATTAAGACTTTTTTGTAACCTAGCCCTGCCCTATCATGTCTTTAGAGTTTGAGGTACAAGGAAAAGTCAACATGAAGTTTTTCTTCATTATGTTTCAGCATATTTTATTGATTTTCAATGAGAATCAAATAATGAATTTAGATTATGACATCACTCTGTACACTGTTTTTGTCCAAAAAGATGTCAGAAATGTATATTAAGTTCTGCTCTATAAAATTTTTATGTGAACTATACCTTGTTTCGATCCTATATATTTTGTTTTCGTAACCTTACCCTGCCCTGCCCTGCAGGACTCTATTGTGTACATCAACAAAGAAAATACAAATTTAATTGACCATGACAGTTTTAAGAACTACTAGTTATTGCCTACTTGAAATTTGTATGAGTCATATTTCATTAAATAACTTTCATAAACGAGATTATGACTGGTTTACTATAGATAGCTATGTGAAGATGCGATAGAGAGCTTAATGATAGAAGTACAGTTTTCATAATATCTGTCATTTTCAATTTTCGAAATGTTTTGTAATCAATGTTCATCATTAAGAATCTACGAATATTTTAAACTCTTCTACATAAAAACAATCATTGTGAATTGATTGATGAATGGTAGTAATATGTTGTACTAACAAACGCCCTCGACATATACTTCTTGAAAGAATAAAATTCGGTTACATGCTACGAATGCATAATATAACGATGAATCTCACTGAGATTCGGGAGAATACTAACGATAATTCATTGAAAATGAAATATTAACGTTTGGTGTTCGTTCAAGTAATGAATACAATGATGTTTGGAATTAGATAGAATATAAAGACTTCAATTGTATTGAATGGTGCCATATTTTGTAGAGAATACTGATTCAAACATAATTACTATGCCCTAACTGTACGGAGAGTGGCTAATCAACTGATAGTATACATTTTTAATCAAGCAGAAAGAAAAGACGTTTCAACAGTTAGAAATCTTGTTTTTTTTTCTATTTTAGGTCTGAACTCAACGGTGATATTCACGAAGAGTCACAGACGAATAACATGGATGGAGTGTTTACATTGGAAGATCCAACTTCAACTCCTAATAATACTGAAGATAATCCTGATGATATTTTAGATGATGACGATCAAAGAAAACTGAACCATTCGGATAGTCTTTATTTATTACGAAAAAAAGCCCAGCATGAAGATAATGATACAAGCGATGATGAATCTGATTTATCATCCTCGATCGAGCAACCGCAGCAACAATTAACAGATGGTGTATAGATAGCTAATTATCTTCTAATTCAATTTTAATCCTTTTTTTTAATAATTTTTGAATGGTACAATTCATAGATCAGCAAACAAATATGTAGAATTCTCATTTTGGTGCTTATTCAAAAACGCAAGAAAAAAGAACATTCCATAAAGTTCTAGGTCTGTCGACAAAGAAATATTATGGAAGCTAGGAAAAAAACAGTAGAATTTTTCTGTATTCATCCTTAATTTATCGTTTCTTTTTTTGCAATAATTCTGTCCATATCTATGTCTTGAGAGAGTGTTATTGTGGTGCTCCGCATTACTCTTTCGCTTTAATATGTGATTTCGACCTTTCTTTTTTTCGTTTCTCTTTCATAATTATACATATATACACGTAAACTTAATTGATTGCCTTGCTTAAAAATTCTTGTTTTTAATCTTATTTCTTCGCTCGACCATTGCTACAATCTGTTTCGTAAAATCTCTCTTTTTCTCGACTATGTATAGAATATATGTGTTAATAAGCGTCGATAGTGCTATTTTTCTTTTTCTTGTTGGACAATAAAAAAAAGTCTCATTTAGTTTTCTTTCTCCTGGTGTATAATGATGATTTTTCGGTGTTTCTTCTTCTGCACTGTTTATAGGCATGCACCAAAATCAAACCTTTTGGTTTTGGTGGTTTCGATTTGGTTTTGGTTTTCAACCAAGAACCAAAACTGTATTAAAATTCGGCTCGTCACAACTTTCGATAGTGTTGACTCTTGTCACTCACGAGAAGATCAGTACATCGTGGAAAACTATTCTTCCATTTGTCTCTCTCCTAATGGTTCAGAGTGAGTGTCTGCTTTTTGTGNATCAAGCGAATTGTTATGACTTTTCTCATATTTACACTATGTTCAGGGTTGAATGAATAGAATCTGGGCTCAGTTCTCTCGGAGGCTCTATCCGTGAGTCAAAAACAGATGGAAATCAATCAAGTCTTTCAGAAAAAATGTCTCTAAATACGTAATATCATATGAGAAGTTCGAACTCGAACACCGCTTTTCAGAAAGTGATTATTTGACGATCAGTCAGCAACTCCAATATTCGTTTCTCCGACATGAATGTTCAGTTTTTGGACTATAAGCCTCTCGAATATTGATCTTTTTTTCATTCTATAGGCGTAAGAGCGTTTGTCTTCAGTCTGAAGACAGCGGTAATCGAGAGGTTAAGAGTGCGATAAACAGATAAACAACTTCCCTTGAAATACTTATCTATTCATGACTGAGGAAAAGCCAACACCTAAACGATTGAAAATTCTGACAGTTTTAGTTTTAATATGGTTTTGGTTTTGGTGCATCCCTAATTGTTTAGATCACGTTATGAATAAATGAGAAACATATTCTTATCTGTTATCGTTATATCGATCTATAATATCTATTACAAAATATTAAAATATGATTATGAGAACAATATGAATTTTTAAATCGATATAAATATTTTAGAAAAATGTTAAAATTAAGCGATTCAATTTATAGAAATACTTAGTTGAATGCATCGCTCCATAGAAAATTAGGCATACTCATGGAATTGGTGTAACATAATGGTTTCAAACAGTTGATATTTCCAATTGTTCTACCTTTTATGAAAGTCCTATTGATGTTATTTAGATACGATTAAATAGGAATGAAAACGGTTTAAAAGAAAAAGCGACACAAGAAAAGTCCTGATGAGAGTATTCGTAAATATAGACGTAAGGCTAACGCATAGGGATATTGCATGAATTAACTTTTCCCGAGCACTATCCTTCAATGAGAGCTACTGGGACTCTCTTGTCAATTGATTAGAAAAGAAATAGTATCGACCTACGTAACAGATAGAAACAGCAAAAATACATTAGAAAAGCGGTAATAACGACAAAATTTATTTGATTGCTGTTTAGCAATTAAAAACCTTGAATAAATCAACCAGCACGTTATTGATGATCAACTGATATTAATGTTTTATTCTATGTTTACCACTATTTAGTCACCTTGACTCATGCTTGAATACGTCATAGTGTCGTAACGATTGTCCTTGAAAAAGCAATTATTTGATACAAGAGTCTTCAATATGCGTACGAATGAAAATATAGTTACGCCAAAATCATCAGCTTAATCATTTGACATTGTCAAGTAAGTAACTGTTTACATTTATTTTTCTATTGGATCAATTTTTTACCAAGGACATTTTATGTTTATCATTAATTACTATACAAAGAAACTTGGCAAAAGGTTAACAGTATAAAAACATTAACGAATTCAAGTTCCAGATTGTCATTCTCATTATTCAATAATTTACATTTTATGGTAAACACTTATATATCCAAATGATAATAGAAGATGCAGCAAATGAAATTTTAAATTTTAAAAATTAAAAATTTAGTTAAACTTTCGACGTAAATTGTCATCATCAGAACGTTTTGTTTTAATAAATACGAAACATCATGACTTAACATGAAGATAAATCATTTCCATTTCCGTTGTTCTAAACTTTATTTTTGTTTAGCAAGTAAAAATTGAAAGCACCCTGTGTTGTAGCTGCTGTTGAATATGTCATAGGTAAAAATTGCTAAACAAAAATAATGTTAAGAACAATGGAAATGGAAATGGTTATATTATTGTGCTAGATCATATTTATTTTCATCTTACGTCATGGTGATCGTATTTATTATATCAAAAAGTTCTGATGATGACAATTTACGTCGAAAGTAGGGGGTAACCACGGGGGGGGGGGGGGGGGGGGGGGGGGGGGGG